>VMDO01016523.1:0-47631 GCA_007922755.1 Pedetes capensis
AAAAAAAAAAAAGGCTGGAGGTGCAGCTCAGTGGTCCAGCACGCAGGTGCAAGGCCCTGGGTTCAACCCCCAGTGCCAAAAAAACCCAAAAACAAACACACACACACACACACACACACACACACAAAAGACATATTTCCCAAGTAAACTAGCAGTAGCTTTCTGATTATTACAGTTACTCAGGAATCCACATAGAAAAGATGCATCCATGATCGCAGCTGAAAGAAAAAGGAGTCATGACAAACTGTATAATGGCTACTCAAGCTGTCATCTGGAAGTGACACACGCCCACTTTCATTGGTTTATGCGAGTCTCACGTTATTCAAGAAGGCAAGGAAGTGCAATCTCAGCATGTACATATTCTGAAGCACGGTAGATGAGCTTTACTTCCGTGTAACATCCCCCCCCCACACACCATTTGCTTATTTTTCAACATCCAAGTTTGGTCTCTCATCTCTTGAGGTTAATTATTTTAAGCCCAGATCTTGACCATTTGCCCATAAAATGCTTCCCAAACACATTCTTTTACCTGTTACCCGTGGGTTAATAATTTTCTCTAAAATGAAAATTTGCTTGACTTGTAAATTGCCGTTTTCAGCAAACACAAAGCAAATTGGTACACTGCCATGTTTCCTGGGGCTAGTGGGGGCTCAATAAATATTAAGTGGTGAGAATAGTTACCATGATTAAAGTGATAAAGTCAGTGCTTACATTTGAAAAAGTTGGTCTTGTTTCACAAGCTTTGAGTAAAAAGAGCTCCAGTTTTTTTAGTCATCATGCATGATGGAAAATATATAATTTATTGTGAAATGAGTTGCCCTAAACAGATTGTGTTGCTTTCTTTAATGACTAATTTGAACTCTAGCAATTATAAGCCCCTGGCTCATTTTTGGTATTATTTTATCAAATTAATTAATTTCTTTTTGGGGTTGTTGGGGATTGAATTTAGGGCTTTGCACACACTTTGCAAGTGCACTCCCACAGGACTGCACCCCCACCCCATTTTTTTTTCATTTTTTTATTTTGAGTCAGGGTCTTGCTAAGTTATACAGTCTGCCTCTGGCCCCAAATGTGTGATCCTCCTGCCTCCACCTCCTGAGTTGCTGGGATTATAGGAGTGCATCACCACACCTGGCAGCATTCTTTATTTTTAAAAGAATATTTTTTGTTTCTTTTGTTTATAGCAGAGATGTATCTCTATGTATTTTCTGCTCAACTCTCACTTTTTCATAATACAGTCATTGAAAGTTCCATTGCTAAATTTACACCTTCTGTAGAAATAAATTTGAAGTGACCTTGGTAAATACAAATGGAAATTTAAAAAATAGAGTATTATATTCTACAAGAATAAATTTAACACTTATATACCAGCTGGAAACAACAGACCATGGCAAAATTGAGTAAGACTTTCCTTGGATAGTTAGTGAAGCCTTTGCAATGTTATTTAATTGTAAGGAATCTATTTAGGTAACAGCATGGAAATGATTAATTAAATTATGAAGTCATTATAAAGCAGGATATTGTTGTACTTGTAAATAATTTGAATTATAGGACAATGGGAAAAGTCAAGAAATTGTCAATTGAAACTATTTAAAACAATGCACCAAAATGAGAAATATCACACATTGTGAAGAGGATTATCTCTGCATGCTGGGGTTAACAGTGATTTCTATCATTTTATATTACTCTTTTTCTTGGAAGTTTATTCTTCCAACTAGTTTTGTTATTGTTGTTGTTAGATTCCGATGAGTCAGATCTGACTCAGCGATCCACAGATAAAACACTACCCAACACTGTGCCATATCTGGCACTATTGTCAGTGTTTCTATGCTATTTGTAGGGTTTTTAATGGTTGATTGTTTTGGGAGTGGGCTGTCAGGACCTTCTCTCAAGCCTATAGCTCCCCGTATTCCTAGGTGATCTTCCATCCAAGGACTAACCAGGCCTAACCCTGCTTAGCTTCTGAGATCTGATGAAATTGAATGTCAGGGGGCTATGGCTGCAGGTTATATATAGTACACATAAATATCTAAATGTCTCTCATTTTAGATATATTTATGAAAATACTTGACATTAAATAGAAGTTTTCATAGATTTATATACTTTAACCACAAATGCCAGGCTTATGTTTATTACTTTTATAATAGTTTTTAACATTCCCATTACCCTAAACCAAAAACTCTAGTCAAGTTGTTATTTTGAAAACCTTAAGAGAAACAAATTATTTTATTATATATTTTTCTAATTTATACCACCACCAACACCAAAATATATATGATAATCAAATGTGGACAGCTAAATAGAAACTTTATATAAGTAGCTACAAGTAATTATGGTGTGGGTGAATTTTTACGCAGCAAATATAACTATGTAGAAGTGAAGTTTATTTTTATTTTAAAAAAACTATCCTTAGTTTCTGTCTTTACTACCAACTGGTTGTTAGGTGGCAGCTTAATTTCATTATTCCTAAGTGAACTCAGTTTCTTCAGGATATAAACTTTGCAGATTTAGGATTTAAGTTCTGTCAATTTAAGGAAAATATCTGTTGACCCTTATCCTCCTCCCTAGGATTGTATCTAAATTCTTTGAGATCATGGCCTCAGTCTAAAGGAGCCTTTTAGTTCTCTGTAATCTTCTGTTCCTCATCTCACCCCTGGGTCATAAATCAGATTATTACCTTCCCAGATTTTAGGCTGGTATTCACTATGCTAGCTTGTGGTCCATGCTATCTTGATTGCGTTTACACACACACAGACACACACACACACACACACACACACACACACACACATGAACACAGAGTTGATCCTCATTGTAGATTCTGTATTTGTGAATTTACCTACTTGTGACCTATGTATGCTATTTAAGCCTGCAACTGTACCATTGTGGCATCTGATCCCATCAGATCTCAGAAGCTAAGCAGGGTCTTGCTTAGTACTTGGATGGGAGACTGCCTGGGAACACCAGGTGCTGCAGGTTTGGGATGAGAAGCACCCAGCAACCCACTCCCAAAAAACAACCAGCCATTGAAAACCCTATGAGTAGCAGGGGCTGGGATTTAGTTCAGTTGGTAGAGCGCTGTTCTGCAGTCTCTGAGGTCCCAAGTTTGATTCCCAGCACCGCAAAAATGGGAGAAGGACGTGGCAACCCACTCCCAAGGCAATCCCGAAAAAATCTGCCATTGAAAACCCTATAAGGGTCGCTACAAGTCAGACACGACTCAACGGCACCTAACAACAACAACAAATGAATAGCAGAGAAGCACTAACAATAGTGTTTTGCCTGTTGTATATAGGGTCTCTATGAATTGGACACCAACTTGGTGACACCCAACAATAACAATACCTAGACATAATGATTTTGGAGTTTCTAGCAAAGGGGAACACCAGGTGCTGCAGGCTTGGGAGATGGACCTAGCAACCCACTCCCCCAAACCAATCTACCATGGAAAACCCTATGAACAGCAGAGAAGCACTGATAGTAGGACAGTAGTGTTTTGCCTGTTGTACACAGGGTCGCTATGAGCCAGATACCAACTCGATGGCACCTAACAACAACAACAACAACAAGCAAATGGTTGCTAAGTGCTGACAACCCAGAAAAAGCCTAGATGGGGAAAGATTGAGGAAAGATGGAAATCCGGAGAACAGCAGTATCTAAGAGTCAGGTAGAGCAGGAAAAGTCCATGAAGGAGATTAAGAAGAAATGGTCAGAAAAAGAAGATGGAGTGGTGATGTGGCTCACAAAGCCCAGTAAGAGCTGATCCCACCCAGCTTTTCTCGCCCTGATCCCCCAGCTTAAGTCACTGTAGTTTTCTTGATGTGAAGCAGAATGGATCCTGCCTCTAAGCGTAGGCATTTGCAATTCCCCATTTTCTCAGATCACTGCAAGCCTGATTCATTTCCATCCTTTAAGTCTCCTATCCCAGGATACTTCTTCAGAGAGTCTTTCCTGATAACCTAAATAAAAATAATTCTTCCCTATTATCCCATTACAGGATGTTGTTGTTGTTGTTAGGTGCCGTCATAGGATTTTCAGTGACTGATTGTTTCAGGATTCCTTTGGGAGTGGATTGCCATGTCCTTCTCCCATTTTTTTTTTCTGTGGCACTGGGGATCAAATCCAGAGCCTCAGGGAGTGCAGAGCTGCACTCTACCAATTGAGGACACTATGTCCTATTTCATTTTCCCTGTAGCACTCAGCACAATTTGAAGTTATTTAATCCATGCATTTCTTCTTTTTTTTTTTTTTTAAAGATTCCTGATTCTTTTGCACTATCATGCAGATTTAATGGTGTCTTTGTTGTTCACAGCAGTTTTCTCCTGGCCTAACACTGTACCTCCCACATAGCAGGTGGTCAGTAACTATTTATTGAATGATCAATTGTTTTAAGTCAAGGAGCAATGTGCAAAGAGAACTTTTAAGAGGAGCAAGTGGCAAGAATGTTAAATACAGAGAAAGGTCTAATGGTATTCAAAGGCATCCTCTGTAATTGACAGGATCCCTGTCCTCAAACTGCTTTTGTTGATGGCAGAGAGCATAAACCTTGGAAATGTATAAGGCATTTTAAAGCAGTAAGCTACAATATGATGCAAATGGTTCATAAGTGTGGAGGCATCAAATGAGTGACATTATAAATACTTTAAAATTTACTCCTAGCATAAAAGCTCAGAGGTTTGCTCTGCTCTGGTCTTAAGCCACCCACTCATCACTCTGGGGAAAATGGCACCATTATTGAGCATTGTTGGAAGTGATCTTTTGGGGGATGTTGGCTTGCAAATGTTTCAGTACTGTGTCTGTTTTTAAGAGAGTGAAGCGTGGCTATTTTGCTTTTATTAATCTAAGGTTATGTGATGACTGTTGATCCTATTTGTCAGTTGTAAAATTTTGATCAGCTACATTTGAGAAAGATCATTCAAAGAAATTTGCGATCATCAATATGAAAGAGAAGTTTTTGCATTAGAAACAGTCACTTGAGCATTATTATTCAGCTGGATAATAGGTTTTGATTACTTAAATATGTCAGGTTTTTTTATAGAGCTTAACAGATACTCCATCTGCCTTTATAAATTATTTAACGTGAAGTTCTTGCATTATGGGTGACTCTGTGTGGGCAGATGTGGGGGTAGGTGAAATCTGGTCCTCAGTGTCATTTCCCATATGAGCGTCTTTGAAGACATCTTTTGCTTCATCAGATCCTCAACGATCTTTGGTCCCAATGGCTGTGACATTCATTGTTTCATTTCAGCTGTTGGCTCACTGGGGTCACCATGGAGAAATGTCTCCTTTCGGTGTGCACAATTGCTTCAGGCCCTGGGTCTTCTGCTGCCACTGAGCCATCCTTGCAGTGAATCCACTTCTTTCTCTTCTGCCACAGTGGGTAATTCTGATATTGTCTAAGGCTCCATTTGAATCCACAGATTCAGCAATCAATTTTTCTGTTAGGTTTTGCCTTGTTTGGTGGTTCTGCCTAGAATCTATAAGATTCTCAGGGTTTTGGCCCCCTGCCTTGACCTTGGCTTAGGAGCCTGGACAATGACCCTTTCTTTGTGTACACCAAAGGCTGTGTTTGCATTGCATTTCCTTTGCAACTACTTTCATCAACACCCAGAGAACATCACTTTCTCAATTGGCCATGGGGACCCAGGGATAGTATACATTTCATCATGGTTTTTGTTTTATCCTAACTCCTCTGCTGTGTTGATTTCTTTCTACTCTTTTGTCTTATTGTTTAGACTTTTGAATTCAAAAACCAAGAAGTGATTATTTTTTCTCTGTTTTCTACCGTCACAGCCTTTTTCTGAGCCAGCTAGATGGGCACAGCCTCACTGACTGAGCAGAGAGTAAGCCAAAGCCACTGTTAAGAGACTACTCAGGGTGTGTGTGTGTGTGTGTGTGTGTGTGTGTGTGTGTGTGTGTATCATGCCAATATTTTAACATTATTATTCCATCACTCAATTAAATGTTAAGTTTTTATTTTAAAATGAGAGGTGTAAGTACCCAAACCATGTAATTTCCATTTCAACACCTCATGCTCACCTATCCAGGCATTAATACAAAGGCTAGTAAGAATTCAAAGATGAAATTGAGGCAGTAAAGTAATAGAATCCCCCACATGTCTGTCAGCTTGTCTTGCTCTAGCAGCTTGTGTGTTGCTGTGATGCTGAAAGCTATGCCACTGATATTTCAGATACCAGCAGGGCTGCCCATGGCGGACAGGTTTCAGCTGAGCTTCCAGACTAAGACAGACTAGGGAAAAGGACCTGGCAGCCCACTCATGAAATAATCAGCCATTGAAAACCCTATGAATAGCAGAGAAGCACTGTTAGATATAGTGCTGGAAAATGAGCCCCCAGGCAGGAATGCCTTCAAGAAATGACTGGGGAAGAGTTGCTTCCCCAAAGCAGATTCGATCTTAATGACTGGAAAGGAATAAAGCCTCTGCGACCTCCTTTTGCTGAGGTGGCACGAATCAAAATGAGAAGAAACAACTGTCTACTCTCATTAATAATTGGAAGTGGAATGTTCATAGTATGAATCTGGGAAAATTAGAAATCTCAATAAGACTAAGCAAGAAAGTGTCAAGTACAGTGATGGACTCCGATGGGCACATTAAATACTTAATTGATGCACTGAGTGATTGACTAGAAATTTCCCTGACAATGTGGGAAGTTAAAACTTAGATTGTCTGGATAAAATGTGCAAACAAATAATAAAACATCTCTGGAAGGAAAGTGAAACATCTCTCCATGACTTCATAGTTCTGACAAATTTACTAATTCTAAGGATCTTACATTCAGTAGAGACTGGCTGTTGGTAACAGCATTCCCCATCCAAACTTGCCTCACTGAATGAATGAATGAATGACTGCACAATTTTAACATAATTATATTTATCCAGTGACATAATGAACAACCACGAGCACTAGACTAGTTCCACCTGCCTTCTGGGCTCGTCTCTGCTCTTCTGTGCATTGCTTTCTTGTTAGTAGACTTTTCTGTTCATGTGGTCCTGATGGCTCAGAGTCCCTTCTGAACACTAGAAAAGTCCCATGGCTGACCTTCAATCACTGTGTTGGCCTGACAAAGGTCATTTTTATAGACTTGGATGCATTATTCTGGATGAGATGTGGTGATATTTGCACTATCCAGGTCTAGATCAGATGCTTATCCAACAATGAGGTGTTAAGCTCCACCAAACTGAGACCCCCACTGGGGAGGGATCTTTCCCCAGTACAAGATGGGGGTGTTATTTACAAAAGAGAGAGAATGGGTGATGTATAGGCAAAAGCCACAGTGATCCCTTCTTTAGTTTCCTCAACCAGAGTCTATGATTGGAGAATAAAGTCTACTAAAAATGTTTCCTTATGTAGAAATCATTTCCTCCTTTTCTGTTTATCAAAGAAATTAGTCTGTCTTTCACAACACAATGTTGAGCCAATATAATTAGAACAACTAACCAACAAATCAATCAACAGAAATCCTGAATGTTGTAGCATATACATGAAGTTTCTCTTGGGCTTTCTGAAAAATTGGAAATGACTGGAGCCTTAAATCCTGTTTGTACTTTTCCAATTATCTTATCACCCTAAGTTAGAAACAGCAGCTAACGTTTGTTTCAATGCAGGATTTTTCAGGCCAAGTATGCATCAGAATTCCTAGATATTATTAAGAAGTACTGATATCCAGACCCATGGCCCACAGTTTCTTATTTAATGGATCTGAAGAAAGAATCAGGAGTTGGAGGTGGGGTTTTTTTTTTTTCCTCCCTACTAGAGTCTAATGTGCAGCCAAGGGTTGGGGATCTTTGCAAGACTTGTTCCTTCTGCCATGACTTTAAAAGGCTCTGTAAATCAGGACTCACAAACAATGAACACAGTCATACCTGACATAGCTCCAGCTGCAACTATAAACAGCATCACCATGCACTCCAGGTGTAGCTGCCCTCTGCCCATCACACCTCTGCATAAACCAGCAGACACAACTCCAGTCACTGTAGAGAAGTTCACAGAAAGATTGACACCAAAGATGTGTTTTCCTTTTGCTTATGTGCTAATTTTCTTTTCACATGTATGAACTGTGACTGGTTTACATTTTTGGCAGGGCTGTGTTTCTGACTTAGTATGCATTGTGAGTGCCAGCTAAGCGAAGTTTTCCCAAGAACTTTAGCATTGTTTGTGGCTTGGAGGTCATTCATAATGGCTTAAAGAGTTTAGCTGGGGTTTTGATCTTGCATCTTTTTGTTTTTCCTGAAGAATGCTATTATTTTTTCTTGATTAATTAAATATGTTTCTCCAAGAAGGTACAGGCTGTACCCTGAACAATTCTGCCATCTGATTTAACCTATATGTGTTTACATTTTGAAGAAATTTAGGAAGACATGAACAATGAGGTATAGCCCATCAATACTGGTACTGAAAAAGAGATGGTATGTTGGATATGGGGCAGAATCCACAGAAAATTTAGAAAACTAAAGAATACATGTGACATGTAATGGTACATACTTGAAACATATTTCTGCTATAGTGTGATGAGAATCTTTGGTATGGCTATTGCTGCCGCAAATGCACGCTCCGAGGATGGAGGAAAATTGGATTTAAAATACTATTTCATTTTACCCATAAATCATAAGAATATTGTGGAAATTTCATACCATCGTATATAAACAATGCAAATCAAATTGTTTCCCTTTCAGCTGAATCTAAAACATCTGATTTGAGGTTTGGAAAATCATAACAAAAACAGAGCAAATAAAGCTGGTAGGGAAGTGTGATCAGTAAAATTCAGGAGTGAGCTTTCGTTTCACCTTCACAGAGATTAACAAGCTACCTTATAGATTGTGAGAAGAGTACAGTAAGTAAATAAATGAAATCATATTTGAATTTTCCCAATCACACAGTTCCAATTCCACAACCAAGTGCAGTTGGCACTCTAAGGGAGTCCACACACCTTCACTTGAGTCAAAGGAATAGTAAGCTTTTAGAATAGATATCCAAATTGAAAGATCACTTATGAATATGCTAATTGTTTCTAGTTTGGATTTTATTACTTTTGGCCAAAGGCACTACAAGATTTACCTGGTAAAAAGGAGATAGATTATGGTCTCTAAAATGCTCTATGAAAGTTAAAATAGAACAAAATTGAAATGAAGTATTGAATGAAGTGCTTTAGAGGTGGAATATTAAAATAACTTATCCAGCCAATGATAATTGTTTCTTTCCTGATGTAAAGAGTATTTAATATACAGCTATCCTATATACAGTAAACTAGCCATAGAAATCAGCAAAGTCTGAGGGTACAATAAGATACGGAACAAGTATAAACATTAATTAAATCTCAGGCCATGAATCAAAAGAATAATACTGTACTTACTTAAGATACTAATGTGAGATGAATTATCCCACTAGAAACCACAATATCTGAGAGTTCCAGTTGCTCCATAAACTTACCAACATTTGGTACTATCAATCCTTATAATTTTAGACATTTTAGCAGAAGTGTAGTGGCATCTCATCATGGTTTTAATTTGCATTTCCCTGATGACTAATGATATTGAGCATTTATTCCTGTGCTTTTTTGCCATCTGTTTATCTTCTTTGAAGAATGTCTGTTCAAATCTTTTGCCTATGTTTGTATTGGGTGTTTGAATTCTTATCATTGAGTTGTAAAAGTTATTTATATATTCAAATGCAAGTCCTTTTTCACACACACATACGTATATACATAGTAAATATTTTCTACCAGTCTGCTGCCTGCCTTTTCATTTCCTTGGTGTTGTCTACAACAACAGAAAATTTAAACTTCAATGAAGTCCTATATATAAAATTTCTTCTTTTATGGTTGGTACTTTTTGCAGCCCCTCTAAGAATTTTTTGCCTATTCTAAACTTGAAAAGATTTTTCTCCTGGAAGGATTATGCTTAAAATTACTTTGGAAAATTATGTGAAAAAAAATTTTTAAACAAAGTTAAACATATACTTAACATCCAACACAGGAATCCCTCTGATAGGTATTTACCCCAGAGAAATGAAAACATATGCCTACAGAAAGATTTGAATATGAATGCCCATGATATTCTTATTCATAATGTCTTGAATGACCATCAACAGGTGAATGGGTAAAAATATTGTACACACATACAATGTGGAATATACATGCACAGCAATCAAAAGGAATAAAATATGAACTCGTGCAACAACCTGGATTAACCTCAACACATAATGCTGCATGAAAAGAGCTAGACTCAAAAGAGTAAAAATTGTATGATTCCATTTATATCTAATTTCAGAATAAGAAGAAAAACTAATAATCTATAGTGATAGAAAACAGTCCTGTAATTGCTTGTTTTAGAAGCATGGGAAGATTTGATTTGGCAGGGGAGAGACACAAAAATCATTTTAGAATGGTGGGGGATATTCTATATATTGATTGTGATGTGCTTATATGAGTGTGTATGCTTGTCAGAATTCATCAACCTGACCACAGTTTAATGTACCTTAAAGTATGTAGAATCAAAAAGTTTGATTAAAAGATGTTCAAAAATTCATTATGGTTAGCTAACACTGATAGGTTTATTGGACACCCATGTTAACCAATTTTTAAAATACAGTTATTGATAGAATTTCCAGCTTCTAAGGGTCCAGATCACAAAATTATCACTTATATTTTAAAATAAGATATTTTCCATAGTGGAAATTTAAAAAACACAGAAAAGCGAAGCTAGTTAAATTTTTTTTTAACAGTATACAACCTTTACAGTATACAACCTTTTATTTTATTTTCCTTTTTTTACACTTGGAAGCACACTGTTCATATAATATTGTAGCCCATTTTCTTCATTTAATGTTATAAGGATTTTCTAAAATAATTCCATAGGTTTTACAAAAGCAATTTTAACGGTGCATAATATTCAGAGAAATATGCACCATCAATTATTTAAAATTATCTCTTACTTTTGAACACTTTTCTTGTTTACTTTTGCATTTCCCTCCTATTTAATAATGCTGTGATGATTAGCATACATTTTCCTCTTTGAGGATTGTTTACTTAAGGCAGATTCCCAAACACCTTGATCAAAGGGTAATACATTTGACATTCTTATTTGTTACCAAGGTATTGAAAACCTAACCCTTTTTACTTAGGTTTCCATCCTAGCAAATCTTTTATTCTTCTTACTTTGCAATGAATTATTGTTTTTGTGAGGCAGAGAGTTAAGAGAAAGAGGATTTTCACCTACTCCTCTGACTATACTGCATTGCCTGAATTAGCCTCATCTATCTGTCAAAGTGCCCAGAAACCATGATGATAGGAGCTGTGGAAATAGATATCTAGCATATGGGAACCTGCTTATAATTTCTTGCACACAGCATTTATCCCACATACAGCATTTATCTTTAAAAGAGCAAGAGTAATGAACCCGTATGTATTGTTTTCTACTTATAGCATATCCTCATTTGAAATACATCCCATGAAAAATAAAACTCTGCTAACAAGTGAGGAGTCGTCATGTTTTCCAGTGGGTAGTGCCCTCATGCCGTGGGATAATTTTTGCTTTTGCTGTTGTCCTTATTGTACTCTCCACCTTTTTTTTTTTTTTAATCAGAGAGATAACTTAATATCTGTAAAGCTTGGATCTTCTCTCACCTAGAGTACTAAGTAAATATATCTTTGAATAAAAAGTAATTCCGCTTCAAGGAAATTGCGATTGGCCAGACAGATCACTGAGGAGACATTCAGGTGGGGAAGGGAGTTTTGCAGGGATAAAGGAGTCACAAGAGTAGCGCCAGAAATGTTAAATTCTTCCGGTGAACTACACCTAGGCTTTGATTTACAAAAATACAGGTTGTGATCAATTCATTCAAGAGTTCATCTGTGACTGAGTGACAGGCAGGTAAAACTGAGGTTAATCTGTCTTTCAAAAGCTGTTTTGTGGCAAATCCTGTGGCCTTTATTCCTCTTTCTTCCTTCCTCTCTCTCTTTCTTTCTTCCTCTCTCTCTCTCTTTCTTTCTTTCTTTCTTTCATTCTTGCAGTGCTGACAATAGAACCCAGGTATGTGGTCTATGTTCCGGTTCCATCGTTTGTAAAATGGACAATGAAGTAAGTTGCTTCATAGATTTTTGTGATGTTTAAATGAGGCAATGTATGTAAAATACATGCCTCACATATTGTTGACACTTAACAATACTTGTAATTGTGGTGTGTTTACAGAAAAAGCAGTACCTAAGAACAATTCCATCCTACCTCATAATTCTGCAATTATTCTCTTCTCATCTGCAATTATTTGAGTTTTCAGCTTGGACTACACGGGCTCAGCCTTTCCCTCTCTGCTCATTTTCATTTCTTGCCCTCTGTCTTAGGAGGTAAACCACCTAGAACCTCATATTCTCTGATAAATGTCCACTTCCTTCCTTGAAAATGTCCAGCTTCCTGAAAGCTGGCTGTTTTCTGAAGATCTCTTTAGTAAGCAGCCCTCCTTGTTGAAGAGTGTTTTCCTTTTCTTTCTTTAGCACACTCTGATCTTCAGGATAGAGAGAAGACATCATTGTCCTTTTCTGTGCTGTACTCTTTAGGACCCAGATTCCTTTCCTTCCTTCTACCCTGTGTCTTTGCAGCTCCTATCTCCTGGATAGACCATCACCTTCTTCCTGTAACCATTGTTTACACACACGTCTCTTCCTAGCAACTTTTCTTCTTTCATTATATTTTGCCCTCCATATCTTCATGTCCCTTTGCACTCCTGGCATCATTTTGGGGAGCCTGACCTCAGTGTCTTTACATCTCTTCAGTGACCTTTTCATTTCTATGCACTCCAAAATCCGAAAGGCATATGGCCTTCTCACCACCACTTCCCAGTGTTCTGGTTCTTTCTCTTTTCTTTTCTTTTCTTTCTTTTTTGTGGTACTTGAGTGTTGACCCCAAGGATTCACACTTGCATGCTTTGCAAGTGCTGTACCACTGAACTGCACCCCAGCCCCTTTTTAATTTTTTATCTTGTGAAGGGATCTCACTAAGTTACACAGGCTGCTTCTGGTCTCGAACTTGAGATCCTCCTGCCTTGGCCTCCCGAGTTGCTGGGATCATAGGCATGTGCCCCTGCCCCCAGCTTGTTCTGGCACTTTCCACTGCATGGCATTCAATCCATGGATCCCATTGCTTATGTATAAGACTCAGCTCATTGCTCCTAACACTTCCCTCCCTGTTCAGCTTAGATTTCATGATCCATTATTACAGACTCTCTCTCAAATATTCTCAAAGCAGTTGCCCTCTCTCCCTCTGCTGTATAAATTTGATAACATTCTGACGTTGATATGATTTTTTCTTGCAGTTTCCACATCTGCCCACAAGGAAGGGACATGTAGTCAAGGACAAGAAATAAAAATATCAGACCTCAAATGGATTATCAACATGACTCCACAATTCTATATACTTGAAAATTAAGTGTCGTTTTTAAATTTCCTCTGCACTCACTTCTATTCCCTTCATTTCAGCGGATAATGTAGGGCCATGATGGACATCGAAATCACAGGATGGGAACTTTCTCATTTCCTTCATCATCAAAATTGGTGATCCAAACCTATCTGTAAATAGTACCTATCTCTGTCTTTCTTACTACTAAATTAAGAAGTGCTGGTATCTCCCTACATACATTTCCAGATCTTGTGCCTCTCACTTTATTAATGTCTTTGCTCAGTTGCTCATTCTTTTCCCCCCCGACTCCATCAGTCTTTATCTTCCTAAATCATCTTTCTCATAATACAAATATGCTGTATTGTCTCCCACTTCTACATATCCCTGACTCAGTAGCCTCTCCTGCTACTGCCCCTTTCCCTCCCCAAATCCTTTGCAGAGCCTGGCTTCCCAAGCATGTCCTGCAAATGCTACCTCCACATTCTTGCTGAAGTCACTCCTCCCCAAGTTCTCAAGGGGCCCCTATACCTGCTATGTCACTCACATTGCTTTAGTCAAGACCACCAACTTCACAGGGCTGATTTCAAAGATTAATTTTCTGTCCTTCTCTTCACTGACCACTAAGAGAATCTGGTGGTATGTTTAGTGAAATAGAACCCCTGTTCTTTAAAACCTGCCAGTGAGAAGAATCTAAATGCAGAAGAGATGTTGCACCTGCAGAATTTTCTCTCTATTCCCAACATGCAAATTTCCTTTGGAGATCTAGTTTCACAGGCCAGCACAAAGCCCTCTCTGCTATTCTCTTCTTTAACTTCTAATTCAACTGTAGACTTGCATCTCAGTAGTCCTGATTCAGATATAGACTTCGGGCTTTTCTTGAAGATCTTTCAGCATGTGAAAACATGTAAACAAACTTAGCCAAAAGTTATGGAATAATGAAAGAAAATAAACCTACAAAGAATCTAGCAAGCTCATCTTCTGGTCTATAGATACGACTTATTCATCAGCATCTCAGGATTTTCAAAGTGCTGGTTCTTAGTGAATGGTTTGTGTACTTACCTCTACCCAAAAAGGATCTCTTTTTGACTCCTAAATACAAATTCTTTCTTTAATTCTAAGGATGAACACATATCACCTCATAAGCTTTCACTTGACTAGCAGTTATATACAAATAACTTACTGGGTTATTAAATATTAGACATCCAACTTATTTGGGTCATTGATTTGGTATTGTGTAATATCAGGTATAAGTTGGTACTCATAAAATAAAATAACTAAATGACTACATTCTGTCAGGGACCGTAGTTTTACAAATGTCAGCCATACAACATTTGGTAACATTGCAAAACTCTTTCTGATCATTACACACAACAAAATTAATGTGATAGCATTATCAGGTGCCCACAGAAGGGAAAAGGATCTTTGGTGTGCTTAAGAGAACTGTTGTTGTTAGGTGTCACTGAGTCAGGTCCAACTCATAGCAACTCTCATAGGGTTTTCAATGGCTGATTGCTTCAGGATTGCTTCGGGAGTGGACTGCCACATCCTTCTCCCATTTCTGTGGTGCTGGGGATCGGACCCCTGTCCTCAGAGAGTGAGGTGCAGCACTCCATCAACAGAGCTACATTGGAGAGTCACTGGTCTCATTTTGTCCCCATGGTGGGAGATATCACCTTATCAACATCTACTAGAAATTAATTCTCTTTCTAAGATAGATATAAAGAAGATGATCCTCAGAATAGAAGTTTGCACTTGATACCTTGAAATGTAAAGGAAGCACCTATATTTTTTGTTTGTTTGTTTATTTGGTGGAGGGACCTTGTTGTTTTGGGATTTCCTTGAAGAACTCATAGCGACCCTCATAGGGTTTTCAATGGTTGATTGTTTTGGGGATTGCTTCAGGAGTGGATTGCCAGGTCCTTCTCCCATTTTTGTGGTGCTGGGGATCAAAGTATAATAGTAAGAGTGAAGACAAAATCTCAGGAGAAACCCATGTATTATTTACTATGTATATTTTGTATGTGAAAATCTCCTTCTATTTTATTCTTTTCCATTTTGTTGCACTGTGGACCAATGAATGCTCCATCCATTTTTTTCTGACTCACAGTCATCAATTTTCCCTTGATAGTTTTGTAAGCTGTCATATGTGATTCATATTACCAAACTGTATGTTCCTTTCAGTGTCTATGGTCTTAATTCCTTATTTCCCCCATCTCTTAATCCTTGATAGAATTGGTATACATGTTTTTGACTCATCTGAATTTAATAAGAAATATGACTCCATATCTGGGCCAAGAGACCTTATGAAACCAGAGTAATGGTGGCTATGATAATGTTTTAGAGTTTCCCAAGAAAATGTAAATCTCATGGAAGAGAGTTTAGGATAAAGGTTCAGATGCTTATGACAGGTAGACATAGCTCCTTGCACTATCTATTGGAGATGTGTAAGGGAGCTGGAAGTTTAGCTCCCCTACTTCCTGGAATTGCTGTTTTTGGATGCTTGAAAAGTGGAAAGCAGTACCCTAGGCAGCCCAAGCTATCCCAACACCCTAAAATCTAGAAAGGAGTTCCTGAAACTCTCCAGCCTCTCACTCCTTATTTATTTCAGGGGTATTGAAAGACAACAGGAGCAGCAGGTGGAATGTGAAATGCACTTTATTGGTAGGGGTGATGGCCTCTCCTTGACATTGACCCCACTGAGCTGCCCAGCTATCTCTCCTCTAGAGCCCCCAGAACCACGCCAATCTCAGGTATGGATGCAGTTAGCAGCTCCTACCTGACTTTCGCCAGCCTGGCAGAAATATCATGGCTTCTGGAGGAAAAAAAAAATGGTCTGTTAGAGGGCATGGAGGTAGAGAAGCAAGGTTGCAGGCAAGCAGTGACTCAAGGAAGGGACAAAAACAAAGAGATGAACTACAAATCCTCAATGAGTCTTTATTGGGCAGCCACCATGACCAGGGTGTTAGTATTTCTAATGTAACAGGGATCGACTCCTTTCCTAGACAGACCACTGGCAGTTTCGCAGAAAGGTAAGGTGCAGCTATTAGTGAAGATCCTTGGCCTCTTTCGTTCATCACATTTTCTATATTGGTCAGATGGAATTGTTGAGGCTGCGCATAAAACTGATTTCCACTGGGTTCTCTCCAGACAAGCTCCATGTGGATATATTAAGAAAACCCTAAACCCAGGTCTCCATCCAGGAGCAGCATTTAAGAGTCTATTGAGATTAACTTCGTAGAATTGGACAAACAAATAAAAAAAATGAAAATAAAAAGGGAAAAGGCAAGTGAGCCTCGGGGAATTGAAACTAATTTGTGGACCAGGCATCCTGTGTCTGCCACGCAGCGCGGTGTGGTCAGACAAGGGTGAGCAGATGTGGTTTTGGCTTTGCACTGCTGGGGTGTTTACTGCATCATGCTGAGCTGGCCTGGAATTCAAGGGCATCCAGTGACACATGAGTTTCGTCAATAGTCTGCCCACTCTTGCAGTTACCAGAGAGCCAATGTAGTGTGTGTGTGTGTGTGTGTGTGTGTGTGTGTGTGTGGGCGCGCGCGCATGCGCGCGCGCACAAGTACGTGTACACAATTATGAGCGTATGAGTGTATGTATGTATATGTATGAATGTGTGTGCGTATATATATGTGTGTGTGCATATACATATACAATATATGGTTTTTAACTTCACACCATGGTGCCTGATTTATAATTTCCCGAGGGCAGTATTTTTTTACAGCCACTGGCAGAATTTTTTGTTCTTCATTAGGCCTTTTATTAACCCACTGCCAGAGCTCTGTATCTAACCACTCCCAGTGTTTCAGTGATCATATTATCAGTAATAGCATATTTCCTCTGGGAGGTATGAATACAGTGTATTGCAGGTGGAAGGCTGGGAGGGGGCGGGATAGGGTGGAACATTCCCATTTCTGCCTTCAGACTCTCCACTCTAAACTTTCAGATGTTGCTGACTACAGCCTTGGGTGGATCCTTCACTTCATTATTACATGGAAGAGTATCCACATGATTTGTTCAGGAAGTTTTATATATCTATAACACCTTACTCTGTAAAAAGAAGATTTGGCCAACATTTTGGGGTTCAAATTTTCTTTACAAAACAACAACAACAACACAACAACAACAACCACCACCACCCAGAAACAAAGTCTAGATAGTTAATGGACATAGACCAGCTTAAAAAGAGACCTATACCATGTAGAGGGGGTGGTTCCTTCCTGTCTGGCTGAAGAACTCAGATGAAAGGAAATACGGAAGCCTGAAGCTTAATTATTATCATCATTGCTTCTTCCACTTAGAGAGAAAGAGATGGTCCCAATTACAGGGCTAGCAGAGTTCTTATGAGGTCTTCTGACCTCTTTCCTTGCCTTTCGTCAGAGGCACATATCAACACACTTGATTTAGAAGAGAATGTAGTCTGTTTCTAAAAGATCTTCAGGGGAGGAAGTTCCATCAATCTCCGTGGCATCACGTTTTAACCTCTAATAATACCATCTTGTCTTAGCATGAATATTTATTAGCAGAGGGTCCTTGAATAAGTCACTTGATCTCTTAGAACCTTATTTGTCAAATGCAAATTCCACTGATGATCTGTGGAGTGTATGTTATTGTTGTAAAGATGAAACCAAACAACCCACTTTAAAGGGATGTTTAAACTGTGAAGTACTACACAAGAATCAGTTTTTAGGACATTAAGCATAGTTCCCATTCATGTAGCACCTCTTAAAATTAAATACATGCAAGAAAATACATTGAGCAACTAAAATTAAGTGACTTTCTCCTCCACTCCTATTACCTTATGATGAGTAATATGACATAAGAGGGTCACAAAACAAATTAGTTTATCATTAAAACTTAAAATACTGGTGTTCTTACACTTGAATATTCTTTCAATTCCTTAGCTCTGGTTTCCATACCATCTAAATTATATTCCAAATGGATAAGGAAAATAATAGCCTTTCCCTATGACTGGGAACCTTGCCTCTTACATGGATTAAATGCATGTTCCTAAAATCCTCTTTCAGTCCATTAGCCTGAGAAATAAACTGGAAATGTCTGCCCAAGTATCTGATGACTTCCAATAACAATGTGAAATTTCACCTTTTTTCTGCCCATGTGTAATTTTATTTACATTTTCTTATTGAGATATTGCCCAGTAGGAAAATTGCACAAAATGAAAATCTATTGGGTTTGGATAATATTTTTATTTAACTGTTCCCCCTCCCAACAGATTGTCACTGTATTTTGCAGAGGGAAGATCTGTGGTCTGAACAAAGCTTACAGATATAGCCAGAAAATCCACACTTAAAATGAAAAGAGAAAGACAGGAAATGGGAAGGGAACTTTTGACTGCCTGATTTGGGGTAAGCTGGGCTTTAGATACAATCACACCGTGTGTTCCAGAGTGACCAGTATTTTTCTTCTTAATGGACATGGTATTAGGTGGTTGGAGCTGGTCAAGAGATTTGGTTTATGTCACCCACTGCTTTCAGATATGTAGTTTGGCCAACTGACCCAATAAAGACAAAGAAAATGGAGGTTTCCAAAGTATACCTTGTCACCAAATGGACATTCTTTTATCAATGATAAGAAGCTAAAAGTAGCTTCTACTTAACTAATAAAATTCAAGAATCATGAAACATAGATACGGACTTAATAGCATTTTAAAAAGGATTTTGTCTCTCTTTACAAAAGGCAACTCTGCCATTAGATCTTTGGCCAGACAGAAAAGCATGCCTGCAATTTCAAAGAAGAAATTGTGACAATTCCTCCAAAGAAGTCGCTAGCAATGTGTTCACTTGTCATATAGTTAAAACCTCTTTGAGCCTATTGTTTTGTGCCAGAAACCAGGCCAATCCCTTCTTGTGCATTATCTCATTTAATTCTCAAAAAAAAAAAAAAAATGCTACAGGGTTGGTACCATTATCACTTTAATTTTTTAGAGGCTCAAGAGGCTGAATAAGTTGTCCAACAAGGTTCTCTGTCCAGGAAGTATAGGAGGCAGGATAGGACTCCTTTCTGTTGCTCTTGGAAGACTTCTCTCTTAATCACTACACTAATGTTACCTTCTTTCACAATTTCATTACAAAAGACAGGCAGTGGCAGAAGCATGTTCTGCCATCCAATTGCTACACTTTCTTAAGGAGTCTCACCAGATCACCAACATGCCCTCCCCTTACAGTGTCCTAAAGATACTGTTCACGTCACCCAACGCTAACATGGCTTTTGCCCTTGGTTGTCGTTCTCCACAAATGCCACAAGGTGGCTCAGTGTGGAGTGACCTCCCTTTTGCGGTGAATGCCTAGAGGGTAGAGATGTTGCCTGAAACACAGGGCTGTTTTCAGTCTTGTTGGATTTCCCTGACCTTTGCACATGCTGGTCTTATGGAACGAAGAGCCCACCTCAGCTGCGGGCTTCCAGTTGTGCACACTGGACTCTACTCCGAGGGAGGCTCATTTGAGGCTGACCTCAAATTTCCCATGGAAGTCTTCATCAGCACCATTAGTTTCCAGAGACCAACTGCTTATTAGTAATTCCTTCTTTAAGTGAACAAGTCAAATCCAGAAAGAACTTAAAACTTCAAGCGATGACCTTGTCTTGATTAAAATATACTACACGCATGCGCGCGCGCACACGCACACGCACACGCATATGCAGAAACAGGCTGTTGGCAGAGAACACCTGGCTAGGTGCAAAGCCCCTCCAGCAATACTTTGTAAAGATGTCAAGGTTTGCTAAGTTGTGATCAAACTCCCTCCTCCTGGTATCCCCACCTTTGGCAGATGAATCTTTTCAGAAAGAAAATTCTGTTCAGGCTATGGAAGGGTACCATGGGGTTTGCCCGTCACTGAAGCTGAATTGAACTTTTTCACCCCTTTTAAATATTTAAAGAGAGAAAAACCTTCTGATACAGGCAAATAGGTCATGAAGTACCAAAAAATATATCTGAGAATATATCTGCCTTTGAGATCAAGATGCCTGATCATACTCTGTCCATTTTGATGTGCTTAACTGCTCAAATATGAAAGTCACCCAAGTGTTACACAAGAAATAACTCACACCCCAATGCCTCAGTCAATGGAGATCCCTTTGGGGTAAAGGAAATTAATGTTTTGTTATTCAAAGGGATGCCTTTAGGGTTATTGTGGTTATCTTTTACCCTGGAATAAGAGACCAATTGACTTAATACGCACACCAGGTGCAAATGACTGATAACAGATATTCTGCTGGTTGACATGAATGGGGTGGGCATACAGGCACAGGTGGAATATCAAGGCTGACAAAGAGAAGACAAAGAGCATAGGAAACTTTTGACCCCTTTGACATTTAAGCCTTGAGTTGATGCTGTGGGGAGGCTGCATTTTGTCCATCCGTTTTATTTTCCTTCCAAGAAAGACTGATCTGTGGACCATTAGTTCCTGGCTCTGAGGTTACATTTGGTGTGATATGTTGTGAGATTTTGTGGTTCAGAATGAGAAGATTTCAGATAGAAGGCAAACCTTAAAACTTTAAATGTAGAATGATCCCCCCTCAGGATTACCCTTCAATCTGGAAACTAATAGATTAAAGAATTGATGGTGTCAGAACTTTTGTGATTGGTCCTAGGTGAATGAATACACTCCACCCACATTCCTGATTCTGGGATAAGAATTCCCCATTTTTTTTTATTAGCTGGGATCCCAGCAATGCCCCTTTCTTCATGTCCACTTGGCTCAATCATCCAGCCTCACCCTTTAGGCTTTTCCTTATTCCCTTTCCATCAGAGTTCTTGTTATTGTTGTTGTTAGGTGTGGTGAAGTCAGGTCTGACTGTCAGCGACCCTATGTACGACAGAACAAAACATTCCCCAACACTGTGCCCTGCCCAGCACTATGTCAGTGTTTCTCTGTTATTCATAGGGTTTTCGATAGCTGATTGTTTTGGGAGTGGGCTGCCAGGTCCTTCTCCCAACCTTATAGCACTCGATTTTCCCAGGTGGTCTCTAATTCAAGGACTAAACACTCCTAACCTTGCTTAGCTTCCAAGATCTGATGCAATTGATGCCAACAACCTGAATTCTTAATCAGATAGATTTAGTAACTTTTTAGATCCAGTACTCTATGATTTCTTCTGGCGAGGATTCACTCAGGTAGCTACCCCTGGGACAACAGAAAAAGTTAGTTTGTGGCTTCTCTGGGGACCATTGGTGAGATTTGGTGTAAGTTTTGTTTAAGCTCTGTAAAGCCTGTCTGGCCCAGGACCAAGAAATGGCGCTTACGAAGTGGGGGAAAAAAATCAATGGACCAATCGATATGATGAATATATGGTTCCATTAGCTACTTCCCGGTCCCTAGGATCTGAATGATGGTTTCTGCATTTTCTTTGTTGCAGGTTTTTGATGGAAAATTAGATTAGGGGAAACTGTCACTGCCTGTTTTGAAGCTATCTCATCTCATCTCAATGGCTACTTTTGGACATTTCTACACTTGAGGCATATGCGATTTAAAGAGCCTCTTGGATCAACAAGTCTGTTTTCCTTCCCTATCCCTCAAGAGAGTTTAAGACTTCAATGGAGATGAAATTCAATTGCCTCTAACCCTCTCATTATCTGGTGACTTCCCTCGGTGAGTGCCTTCTTTGCCAGGTTGAGTTGAACAGTGACCCTGAAATTTTTTCCTCAAGTGCCTTGTTTGGCGACATTTTATGACTCTACTCTTGACTAAGGTAAGCAGGTCAAATTGTTAGTCAACAAAGGAAGGTTTAAAAAGTGAATACTTCTCTTCAAGTCATTCTGGAAATTGGAGAGGGAACGATTAGGAGACACAAAGGGGCGCAAGGTAGATTGCAGAGTTTCTATATTGAAAAATAATAGCTTTACATAGAACACAAGTACTCTCCAAAGATGTTTCTAAAAGCATACTTATTCAGGGAGAAGCAGAGCTGCTGAGGGAGGATTTCTGGTTCAGGGTTACAGGAAGAACTTCCTAAACCCTAACTACAGTGAAAAGAGAGTTTCAGAAAGATCCTCTTCTTTCAGAATGAGGTTAGGTACCTACCATAAGCACTGAGTCAACATTTGTTTTTTGCTAACCACTCAGTCAATTCTAGCTGAGATCTTGTCCTAAGCTGTGGTTCCAACAATGAAAGTGGGATCTGTTTAGCAGTTTATGTTTCTATTGTTCAGAGAATGACTTGGTAGCTTAAGTGAGTATGCCTTTATTAGAGGTTATTATGATGTAAAGGGATTTGGAGTCCTTGAGGGTTATAAGAGGGTAGTAATTGCCTCTTCTTCCCTTACTGTATTTCCCCAGAGAACACACAGTGGACTCCAGACAGATCACTAAGTAAAATGAAGATATGAGACCCCTTTCTCTAAGTATTCCTATTGGGTAGACATGGGTGGAGCCCTGGGGCAGGGAGCTTATGACCTAGTCACCAAGTTGGATGTAGAAAATAGGCCAGCTTGTAAGACTCAGCTAGGTGTTTAGACAAGGACACTGCAAAGAAGGAGGATGCTGAAGACCAGCAAAAGAGTCACTTAAAATTGTCTAGGCTAGAGGGGCAGCATACAGCAATGATAGATGCGATTAGAAAGCCAGACTCGGGCAAAATGGTGGGCAGACTATTGTGCCAACAAAAAGTTTTTATTTCATTTTGTAGGCCACTCTAGAATATTAACTTATGTTACACTACTGGGTCTCCTAGCTGCCAAAGCAAAACAAGAATTATATGTACATTTTTAATAGGAAAAGATGAATGGATGTCAGTTAAGGCAGTACAAAATTTGTTTACTCTTATTTAAGGCACTGACTTAACATGGCAGTGTTTCCAACACCGTTTTTTTCACATGGACTTGGTCTTCATTGGACTCAATGTAAGCTGAGACCACACCCCATGACATGTGACTTTGGGAAGGCTGCTCTGAGAGGGCCATGTTAATGAATTTTGAACATGGAATTTTCTGATCATTTAATTTGATAACAAGGGTGGCACATCCCCCGATTCCACCTCCCCATTGACTAAATGTTTTAGGCTTCTAGTAAGAATTGCATAACTTTTGGGAAGCAACCTGGTAATAACCGAGCTTGAAATGGGTCAGCCCATTGACCTAGTAATTCTATACCTAGAAATGTACCCCATCCACATCAGAAATGATGTGAAACACAAATAGTGGTCTTTTCAGAGTTATCTGTGATAGTAAAAAATAGAAAAAACAAGTGTACTAATGGGGAACCAATTAAATATTACATATAGTGAAATATCAGGCACTGAACTGGCAATAGATAACTGTCATGAAACTTGTGATATAAAGTAAATAAGAAAGATGTCTATGAAACTTAGAATAGTCCTTGACATATTATTGATTGTCTACTGGAATTAAATATTATTACTAGTGACTATGGGCTGGGATTTAGCTCAGTTGGTAGAGTGCTGCTCTGCAGTCTCTGAGGTCTCGAGTTCAATTCCCAGCACCGCAAAAATGGGAGAAGGACCTGGCAATCCACTCCCAAGGCAATCCCGAAACTGTCAGCCATTGAAAACCTTATGAGGGTCACTATGAGTTAGATACTGACTTGATGGCACCTAACAACAACACAACAACACTAGTGACTATATAAAATGTATGGAAAAAGTTCACAGAAAAGATGGGAAAGTGTTAACTACTCTGGCGTTACTACCAAGTGTGATACACATGGCATAGCCATTAGAAATGATTGCTTTGGTATTTTACAAATTTTCTACCATAAGAGATTATTACCTTAATAAAAAGAGAAGTGTATAAAATTAGAAAGGAAAAAAAGTACCATTAGAACATAACCATAAAGTTGGTTGCAGTGTTTGCTTATTATCCCAGTGACTAAGGAAGTGGAGGCAGGAGGATTGCAAGTTTGAGGCCAGAGGCAGCCTGCATGACTTAGCAGACCCTGACTCAAAATAAAAAATAAAAAAAAAATGGGTTGGGGGTGCAGTTCAGTGGTAGAGTGTTTGGAAAGTATGTGTGAGACCCTGGGTTCAACCCTCAAGTATTAAAAACAAAGCAAAGCAAAGCAAAACCAACTCACAGTAAAGCTTGTTCGGTGCTCTCTTCTCTCACTGACTTAAAGGCACTGATGTATTTTAAGTCTCAGGCATGCGGGAGGCAAAGCTGTCTGAAGCAAGAGGATCTGTTTTGAACTCTTGCGCTCACGTGGGACAGCGATCCGTTCTGAGATAGAGGGTGGTAGCGCAGGGGCCTCATGAATGTCTCCTTATGAGGGCTGATATAATAAAGCAAGCAGAGCAATCTAGCGTGCTCTGGAGCCAGAATGCCTGGGTGCAAGTCCTCGATCCACCTTTTCTGGTTGTGTGAACTGGAACAGGACATTTATCCCCCTGTTGCATCTTTGCCTTGTTCATACAGTGCGGGGAAATGGCACTTATGCTGATGGAGGCAGAGAGCATTAAAACATACCACCATAAAGAATTTGGAATTGTGCTTTGTTCTTGGTAAGAACTCAGTAAGTGTGAGTTATTATTAAGTCAAAAGCTTCATTTTTGAGCCTTTGTTATAGTTCCTGTGTTGGTACCCCTGGCTCCTAGACTAGAAGTACATTCCTCCAGTTGCTTTAATAAGAACACAGGTGAATGGGCGTGGTGGCACACACCTATAATCCCAGTGGCTGGGGAGGCAGAAGCAGGAGGATGATAAGTTCGAGACCAGAGGCAGTCTGTTTAATTTAGTGAGACCCTGTCTCAAAAAGTAAAAAAAAAAAAAAAAAAAAAAAGAAAATGGGCTGAGGGTGCAGCTCAGTGGTCCAGCACTTGCAAAGCATGCAAGTGTGAGGACCTGGGTTCAACCCCAGTACCTCAAAAGAAAAAAAAAAAAAAAGAATGCAGGTGATGTGCCATGTGAATGTCTTTCTAAACTCTTTCTAGGAAGGAAAGAAAAGGATGTCCACAATTATTCATTCACAGGCATACATATCTTCTATAATTTAAGGGCATCTTGCTTATACAGATGATTGGTTCAATAATGGGAGGGTAACTCTAATGAATTAATCTGCTAATTATCCATCCTGGCTCCATAAAACAACTGGTCTTTCATGAAGATGTCGGTGCATTACTCATGATTGCCAAAGGCATGACAAGAGCCATAGAAAAGGAAGACACTTCAGGGACGTGAAATCCCAGAAAACAGTCCATAATTTTATCTCAGAGCTGGGTTTGTCTCAATATCAATAGTTACCAAGTAAGAAGAGAGTATAGGGACCCTGCACCCCTGTGTTCCCTGGGGAACACTGTAGGAAGGTGTTGAGGAAATACCTAGATCTAGCACTTTGAGGTTTTGAAGAAAAAACTAGGCAAGCACTGCTAATTTCTAATGCACAAATGTGCGTGCGCACACACGTGCATGCATGCACATGGAGAGTCAGGACCATATACTTCTCAAATTTTTATCAATTGACATTGTACTGAAATGTTTTCTTAAACATATATCCGAGGGAGTTGAGAAACCAGGTCTTCCAATTGCCCTGAAATGGAGTCTTTTGAGAAGCCAGTCGTACATTAAATCTATTGAAATATATGCTCCACTTATTAGCGAAACAAAACAATTTGAATTCGCTAAGGTCACACTAAACCAGGCCTTTGCTCTGAAGTTAAAGGCTCTAAATAGATCAAAACATTCTTTGTAATGCCCTTGAGTGATCCATTTATTGCACTTAAACTTTCTCATTACTTAAATGCAAAAGACTAAAGTTGAAGAGGCCAAAACATACATTTGGAAATTTCAGAAAACATAATAGGCTGAGAGAGATAATGTAATACTTTTCCATGAAGAGGAGAGCTTGAATATCTTGATTACAGCTTGCCTACCCATCCCTCACACATTCAAATCCAATATATGTGCTTTTATTAATGTGTGAGTGCAGAGATGTGCATAAATGAATATTGATAAGGCAGGATACTGTTTATTTATGAGGTTTTATATGTTTTCTCTTTATGTTTTATTTGTATTTATTTCCAGTGCTGCATACTGTATATGTGTTTGTAAGTATAGCAACAACAGAAAGGAATAAGATTTTAATCGATTGCATTACATTTTGCAACCACATATACGCTACTATTTCACTGGTGTGCATGGGTATGGGGCGGGGGATGACCCTTCTGCTAGTCTCAGTGAGAACTTGTAATAAATATCTTAGTACTAAGGTGAGATTTTATAAGCAACCTCGTGCTATAATACAACCAGATCCTTGAAATTTTACATGCATAAAAGTCAGAAATTTGGAGTTGTCATAGTAACATTAATTCTGGCCCTTTCCAAAAGTGCAGTATTTTGTCATATAGCATAAAATGTTAATGCTTATGCCTCTGTGTGACTCGGCAATGAGACTGAGTTACATTTGCCATGGAAATCATGAGTTTGGAGAGCTTTACTGTCGACATTTAAAATCAGAGGCATAACATGTTGCGCTAAATTTCCCTAATTAAAAAAAAATACAAGACAGAGTAACAAACTGGACAAAAGGGCAAAGAACAATGATTATTATTTTTGAAATAAATTGAACAAATGGAAGAAAGAACAAGGAAGATGTTAAGACATTTGCTGGGAGAAACTTAGTGACCCAGACGTGTTTATTCAAATACAGTACACATTTGAACAAAGGCTCCAGCGTCAAGGTTGGTGCATTTTGCCATGAAAATGCAGGTCTCTGTTCAGGATAAGCAACATCTGGAGAAATCCTGCAGCAAACAAACCAGGCAGAGTGTCGTGTTTCTGTCCCTAGGGATTGGCAAAGAGGAAATAAATAATCATCTTTTGTGGGAAGGGAAAATAAATACCTGTCTGAAGACAGAGATCTGATTGGATTTTTTTTTCTTTTTAAAAATAATCTTGCTAGTCTAGTCTGTGGGGCTGGGATTTAGCTCAGTGGGTAGAGCGCTGCACTGCAGTCTCTGAGGCCCCAAGTTCAATTCCCAGCACTGCAAAAATGGGAGAAGGGCCTGGCAATCCACTCCCAAGGCAATCCTGAAATAGTCAGCCATTGAAAACCCTATGAGGGTCGCTATGAGTCGGATACCGACTCGATGGCACCTAACAACAACAATAATAAGTCTAGTCTGTGATTCTATGCTCTTAAAAAAAGTGAATATTTCTCAACTTGTGTAGAAATTCTGAAGCTGCGAGCTGGACATGGTGCTGCTGTATATTGGACATAATGAGCTGAAGGAACAGTCTTCTGTGTGGACCTGTGAGCTGGAAGCCCAGGTGTGGTGAAGGGTAGGACAGGAGAGATGACAATGGCTTGTGTCTTCTCTGAATGTCCTCGTGCCGGCTCTAACAGTGTTGCCAGCACTGCAGATTAAGATCCTTCGGCAGCAGAGCCACACGAGTGGTTTTACCTGAAATCAGAGTTAACCTAAGCACATGTGTTAGCCTGTTTTATGCGGCTATCACAAAATACATGAAACTGGGTAACTTATAATGTTGTTGTTGTTAGGTGCCGTCGAGTCGGTATCCGACTCATAGCCACCCTTTGTACAACAGGGGAAACACTATTGCCAGTGCTTCTCTGCTGTTCATAGGGTTTTTAAAGGCAGATTGATTTTTGGGAGGGGGTTGCCAGGTCCTTCTCCCAAGCCTACAGCTTCTGGTGTTCCCAGGCGGTCTCCCATCCAGGTAATAACCAGGCCCGACCCTGCTTAGCTTCCAAGATCTGATGGGATCGGATGCCACAGGGCTACAGCTGCAGTCACGGGTAACTTATAATGGACAAGATTTATTCCTTACAGTTCTAGGGGCTGGGAAGTCCAAGGCTGGGGACCTGTGTCTGGTAAAGGCTTTCTTTTTGTGCCATTCCACAGCAGGATGACACAAGATGGAAGAGCAAGAGGAAATGAGCAAGAGAAAGAGACGGGGGCGGGGGGGCAATGCCCCAACTTGCATTGATAATGAATGCACTTCTGCGACAGCAAAACCCACTCTCTAAGGTAATGACATTAATTCACTCATGGGAGCAGAGCCCTCAAAACCTAATGACTCCTTAGAGGTCTCACTTCTCAATACAGTTGCCCAGGGGTTTAAATTTCTATCACATGTTTTTCGGAAGACACATTCAAACCATATCAGCACGTGTGGTTTTTCAGAAGCACATGGGCTTACAGTGTTTGGTTTGTACACCGGTCCTGTCTCTTTCATTAGGCCCAATGATGATAATATAATACTATGTTTCCACTCTTTTTGGAGCCCAGCTGAATCCACCCCTCTTCTCGTGCCCTGCTCTTTGTTCTTCTGAAATTCTTACTTCTCTTGGCAAGTTTCCTGTGGCTTTGATTCTGGCTCTTGTTTGCACGAGAATGTCTAGCCAGAATTCCATGAGAATCTGTGCTAATATTGATTGGAATCTATCCACATATGGGAAGTTTCCTCCACACATTTTAAAGGTAAATGCTTTTCCTTTGTGTATACTGCATTCTTTTGAGTCTCGAAAGTCTGGCTATTAGAGTGTGGATGTGCACTTAAGTGGTAGTTTTCCCTTCTCCTAAGAAAGCCATCATTAAATTGCTGTTGAACCTTATAATTGAAGGCATCCTAGAATTCAGGATGTACAGTCATTTCAATGTCCTTCTCCATCTGCTTTTTCCAATAACTCTGAGTTGTTGTTGTTGTTGTTGTTGTTGTTGTTAGGTACTGTCAGTTGAGTTGGGTCCCACTCATAGCGACCCCTATGTACAACAGAGTGAAACATTCCCCAATTCTGTGCCAAGCACATGAGCTTCTTTATGTTTACGACCATTGTTGCAGACACTGTGTCAATCCATCTAGCTGAGAGTCTTCCTTTTCTTTGTTGACCTGCCACTCTCCCAAACCTGATGTCCTTCTCCAGGGATTGGTCCCTCCTGACAATGTGTCCAAAACACATAAGAAGCAATCTAGCCATCCTTGCTTCCAAAGAACACTCTGGTTGCACTTCTTCTAGCACAGATCTTTTGGTTCTTTTGGCAGTCCATGATATATTCAATATTTATCTCCAACACCATAATTCAAAAGCATCAATTCTCCTGTTTCCCTTATTCAATGTCCAGCTTCACAACCATATGATGTGACTGAAAATACCAAGGCATGAGTCAGGTGCACCTTTGTCTTCAATGTGACATCTTTCAACACTTTAAAGAGATCTTTTGCAACAGATTTTCCCAATGCAATGCATCTTTTGATTTCTTGACTTCAGCTTCCATGGGTGTTGATTGTAGAATCGAGTAAAACAAAATCTTGCACAACCTCAATCTTTTCTCTGTGTATCACGGAAGTTGCTTACTCTGAGTTAGGCAGGCCCCACGTAATTTTTAAAAGAAGTCTTTTTATTTGTTTTCTTTCTCTTCTGAGCTAGTTCTGTGCATGATGCAATAGATATATTTGTATTATCTCAGTCTTAGTCACCAGTTTGCTCCTAAACCCATTGTGATTTGACTCTTGCACCCACTCCACTCCAGTATGTATCCAAGGTCACCAGGGATCGCCGACAGCCAGAGACTATGGAAATATTCCAGCATCTTTGCATTTCCTCCTGTATTATATCCTACAAACACAGCTGACCACACATCCTTTACAAAACTTTTTTCACTCCTTAGCTGTTCTCAAGCTATTTTGAGGAATTTTTCTATCTCCCTCCTTTTAATCCTTTCCTTTGGGGCTCCTCTACCTCTTCTCACCTCTTAAATTCCACCTTTTCTGGGATTCTATGCATGCTTTTCCTTTTCCTGTGACCTACTGGATTATTTTACCCACTCTCAGCTACAGTTATCATGTGTATCTGTGCTGCCCCATAGGATAACCACTAGCCGCATTGTTGTTGTTAGGTGCTGTCGAGTCGAGTCTGACTCACAGTGACCCTATGTACAGCAGACTGAAACACTCCCTAATTCTTTACCAGGCACATGATCTTATTTATATTTAAGGCCATTGTTGCAGACACTGTGCCAATCCATCTGGTGGAGGGTTTTCCTTTTTTTCACTGACCTGCCACTCTCCTGAACATGATGTCTTTTTCCAGAGATTGGTCTATCCTGACTACATGTCTGAAATATGTAAGACACAGTCTGGCCATCCTTGCTTCCAAAGAGCACTGTGGTTGCACTTCTTCTAGTTGGTTCTTTTGACAGTCCAAGGTATATTCAATAATTGTCTCCAGCACTATAATTCAAAAATATCAATTCTTTTCCTGTCTCCCTTGTTCAATGTCCAGCTTTCACAACCATATGATGTGACTGAAAACACCATGACATGAGTCAGGCACATAGAGGTATTCAAATATTAAGTTGATTAAAATTAAATAAGTTTTAAACTTGGTTCCTTAGTCATGCTAGGCACCTTCCATGTATTCACTAGCCACATTGGCGAATTGCTACCACACTGAACAGTACAGATATAGAACGATTTCATCATTGCAGAATGCATTGCTCTATATGCTACTCATTCCCAAATTGCAGCTGGAAGTCCAAGCTCCCTTTTGAGGCCAGGCTTCCAGTTAACCAGCAGAGAAAGAAGTAAGGTGGGATCAAAGTTCATTATTGGGTTATTCAGGTGTTTAACGGAGATCTTAAACTCCAGAGTTTTGAAGTACTATAGTTAGTGGAGGGGCTGGGGTTTAGCTTAGTTGGTAGAGTGCTGCTTTGCACTTCCTGAGGACCTGGCTTTGATCCTCAGGACCACAAAAATGGGAGAAGTCTTGGCAGTCCATTCCCAAGGCAACCCCCAAACAATCAGCCATTGAAACTCCTATGAGGGTTGCTATGAGCCAGACCCGACCCAACTGGCCAGCTCCTAACAACAACCACAACAACCACCACCACCACCACAACAACATAGTTGGTAGTGGTGGATTTCTATGCATTTTCCACTAATGACAATCATGTGAGCACAGATTTTGATAGCATCCAAGAAAACCTTTGCTGGGAGATAATACATTATGGTGATTTGGAATATTTGCAAACTCTTCATGACATGACAGCCATGGCCTGTAGCTTAGAGAAGATGGGCTGTACGGGGACCAATATTTTCCAGACCTCCTTTGTATGCTTATGCCTCCTGCTTTGACATGGTCTCTTCATCAACCTTCTGGAAAGCTCAGCAAAACTACTCCTTAAGTCCCCTTCATCTCTGTTCATGGCATCACCTTCTGTCTCCAAGACTGGGAACCACAGAGTCAGCGTCACTTCTTTTCCTTGCCCACGTGCCGTATTCTTCCTCCTGTCAGGTCTGCAGGTTTTAACATTGGCTATCTGCTTCCATTCTCAGTCCCATGGCTACTTTGGAAGGTCAAGCCCCTGTCATATCTTGGCTGGATGATAGTGATAGCACTGTCCTTTTCCTCACCAAACTCTTCTGGATTTCACTATCAGGGTAACAGCTGAAATAATTTTCTACTTATTTAAAAATATCTCCCTGATTCCTCAAGCCCTACTCAGACTCCTTTGCCTGGCATTCTAGTGACCTCAACTAACTTCTTTTGTTTCCATTCATTGTTGTTGTGGTTAGGTGTCATCAAGTCATGTCTGACCCCTAGTGACCCTCATAGGGTTTTCAATGGCTGATTGCTTTGGGAGTGGATTGCCACGCTCTCCTCCCATTTTTTGCAGTGCTAGGGACTGAACCCAGATCCTCAGAGAGGGCAGAGCAGCACTCTACCAACTGAGCTACACCCCAGCCCCATTCATTATCATTCCTGTTATACTACCATTTCTCCCAAAACATTTCCATTCATGACTCATATCAAAAGCCATTTCTGCACAAAGCTCTCCTCACCTACTCACTTCCCACATCCTGATTGATTATAATCTTTGTCTATATCTCTATCAGGAATCAGCCAACTAAGGCTTTTAGACCAACTCTAGCCTACCTCCCCGTTTTTGTACTGTTTATGAGCTAAAGATGGTTGCTATACTTTTAAGTAGTTGGGAAAAGAAGTAATAATAAGAGTGCTTTGTAATATGTGAAAATTATATGAAATCCAAATTCCAATGTCCATAAAGTTTTATTGGGAAATAGCCACAGCCATTGATCTACATATCACCCATGGATGCTTTGCGCTGCAATATCAAAGTCCAGAATTGTCCACAGAGATTGATTTACTTACTATCTGTGTCTGTATGGAAAAGCTTGACAACTCCTGATTTATACCCATCTTTACATCTGTATCTCTACATAATTTTTTGAAATACCTGTAACATTTTATTTATGTCTTATTCATTGTCCCTTAGCTAAGTTTACCTAATAGCTACTTGTTTACTTGTTTTTCCAACCACCTGATAAATTGTAAGCAATGTGAGATCTTCTCTATTGAATTATTGTCCGTCTTTTTTTTGTGCGTGGTGTTGATAATCAAACCCAGTACCTTGCACATACTAGGAAAGCACTCTACCCCTGAGCTACAACCCCAGCGAATTGTTCATCTTTATACCCTTTTGTAGCACTTAGTGTAAGATCTTGCACGTAACAAAGTTGTTTAGTAAATATTTTTATTGAAGTGATAAAATATGGTTTGGTATGCAAAATCACCTCAGGCTTAACTTTAGTGTGAATTATAGCACATTATGATATATAATCTTACATACTCTCAAATACATACACAGTCCATGTACATAGGTATAATTGTTTATACTCAAACAAATGTAAATATTTGTATCCGCACACAATGTTTTAAAACAGAAGCTTGTGATTACTGTGGGATAAAACTGATACAATAGCAGGGAAATAGATGGCAATGTTTGTCAGATATGGGCACACATTCTAAATATTTGAATTACAACTTGGGTTCCCAACTGAATTGTGTCATTTTCCTTATCCAATAAATGCTCAAACCTGTTGTATATGGCGGAAACTATCACTCATTTGAGCTTCAGCATATTTGATCTTGTCAGAGAGTGTGCTTCTCACTATCAGTTACCACATTTGTTGGCTGAAGAAATAAACAAACAGCAAAAGTGTGCTGGCTGCAGGATAATTTACATCTATGTAATACATTTTTTCACAGTACAGAAACATGTCAGTGACCCACCTTTTATAGAGCATGTGCTTTGATTGTCTTTTCTCTTTTTTTCTTTTTCTCTTTTTTTCCAAACTGGCTAAAAATTCAGCTAAATAAGTTCTTTGGGGGCTCTTCTGTTTAAACTATATATTTTTTTCTTCTTTTAAGAAGACTGGCAGAAGTTACAATGGTAGTACATAAAACAGAGCCACACTGGCTGATGCCCAGAGAACTTGGACCTGCATCCTTGGACCCAGGAGCATTCTGGTCTAATCTCTAGAAGGCTACAGAAGAATGGGTGAAGCAAGAGGAAGAGGAAGGAAGGGGCTAGAATCAGAGTGCTCTAATTAGTGGGTACAGCTTAAAATGTTAAGCATTTAGGCAGTGTGGCTTTCAAGGATGAAGTATTTGGGGCCGTATTAGGTAGAAACCCTTTAGTCTAGAAAGGGTGTGAATAGTCTGAAGATTTTACTCTCAACTTCCATTTTCTGCAGAGGTCACATGATGAAAGGCGATTCCCATGACAGCATGGTGGAACCCGAGGGAGTATAAGAGGCGTTATTAGAGGGATAACTTTAAATTCACAAAGTATTTTCTAGTTTTAGTTCTAAGTTTAGTTTAGTATTGTTGTTGTTGTTGTTGTTAGGTGCCGTCGAGTCAGTGTCCGACTCATAGCGACCCTTTGTACAACAGGGGAAACACTATGGTCAGTGCTTCTCTGCTGTTCATAGGATTTTCAATGGCAGACTGATTTTTGGGAGGGGGTTGCCAGGTCCTTCTCCCAAGCCTACAGCTTCTGGTGTTCCCAGGTGGTCTCCCATCCAGGTACTAACCAGGCCTGACCCTGCTTAGCTTCCGAGATCTGACAGGATCGGATGCCACAGGGCTACAGCGGCAGGCTAGTTTAGTATTACCTCTTATTAAATAAAATGTTGATTTATTTTCACAACTGAAGTCAAATCTGTGTAAGCTTATACAATAGATTGAGATTTGCTGATCTATAAAATCAATCTAATACTATTTGCACAATTAGGGATAGCTTTTTAAAAACCATATCGATTATATAATAATGTATTATTAATCCAGAAAAAAGTAAAAAATAAGCTAAAAACATTTCTATACAATTCTACTAGCCATCACTGGGAATATTTTCAAGCTTGAGAAAAAAAAAGTACCTCCTTATTGCTGTCTTTTACATTTCTAATATTATTCAAGAGGCTAAACAGTTTTTCCTTGTGTGGTAACCATTTCATTTTCTCTTTGTCACATAGGCAAGAAATGTGTGGCATGCGTGGGTCCGGTTTTGGTCCCAGTATATACTGGCTCTGTGGCCTTGGGGCTAGATATGTAAATACCCCAGATTTCAGCGTCTTCATTTGGAGAGTAAGGAAGCCAAGAGTATCTTTTTTATCAGCTTGTGAGCACGATTCCTGGAACGCAGTAAGCACTCATGATACGTTAGAGATTGCTAGAGAGGGGCATTGCTATCGACGCATTGATGGCACTTCCTGTTACATCCCTGGGTGACTTTACTATGCCAATGAGTCAAGGATGGTATTTATAGATCTGATCTGTCCTTGTCTTATCTGATCAAAATTGAGATACTCAAGAAGTTCAAGTCTAGGTACAACTTTAGCTGGTCTCAAAACCATACCAAAGTCCCAACGGAACCCTTCCATGAGGAGGACCCAAGACTTTTCATGTCGTATTTCAGAGATTAAATGCTCATGGGATTTCCTTAGAATCTGTGTGTGGCTTTTACCCATCAACCCCTGCAACACTTGCCTGTACCTGCTTTGTCAGAAAGAAACTCTTTGCCAAAGAAGAAATTGCATTTGAAGAAAGCAAAAAATACCACTAGAGCCTGACGTCTACTCTAATGGCAGGAGTCTGTGAGCTTGTGGGCAAAGAGGCTTAAGTCCTAGTTTTGCCAATGGCCACAGAGTCCATGTGGCAGTGGATATTTTAAAGACATTTCCTAATCCTGTGAGAACTTTTCATCCATCTGTGTGATTTTTGATTTAAGTGTCCAGCTGCTTTAAAATAGACTAAGCATATGACATGGGCACTGGGTACATCTTGAGAAGCAGGAGGGATTTTATTCAATTCAAGCTGCATTTTTCCTTTTCCCTGCATCGTTTCTCTCTGTATCATCTTTCCTTAAATCATCTAATGTTAATAGGAAGGACTCCTTCCTCTCTACCCTTTGTCCAAATAAGCAGCACCTTCTCACCCCTCAGCTGTGTTTGTCAGCTTGCTTAGACTTCCCTTCCTCTGCCACAGAAATCTGAATTGGTTTTCCCTCAAACCACAGGAGAATAACAGCGAGAAGTTTCAAAGTCCTTGTGTCATGCCTTGCAATGGTTTGCAAGAGGTTTGGAGCCTGGCTCTACACTTTCTGGTGCCGACTGAAATGCAATCAGGAAAGCCAGCCTCCTTAAGAAGTGAGGAATTCTGGAGATTCAGGAGTACCCCATACTGGATCAGATTGTTTAGCACAGGTGTTTTAATAACTTGACTATGTTGAAATACCTGGCACTGCTGGGCCACCATCCACCTCACCGTGGCCTTCTCCTGTGTGGGCCCAGTTCTGCCCTTGAGGACAAGGGGAATTGTGAGCAGGCAGGAATTTCCAAGCCATGCCTAAAATGGAAATCGGATAGTGTTGGAGTCCTGGCAGCCGCTCCACCTTTGTCTGGGTTGGGCTGGAAGCCTGCGCTTTCTGGAGGCATTTCTTTGTATATCTGCATTTACAATTAGCTGGCGGAAAGGGAGGGTTGGGAGGGGAGGCCAGACACGATGTGGGAATCGGAGACACTCCAGTGTGCTACTCATTGCATTTTTTTTTTCCCAAGGAACCTCAGCAACACACAAAGCGCAGGTGGTAATGTGCCGGGGAGGCTGAGTGTAAGGGGGGTGATAATTGATAGCGGCCCCGCGTCCAGGCCGCAGCTGTCCCCAGGTGCACCGCTGCATCTGTTCTGCTAGGTACTACCCAGGAGCGGGTTTGGGATGATTTAAGCAGGGAAAACAAATCAGGAAAGTTAACAACACTCTTGGAGGAGGAAGGTGAGGAGGTGTGATTGCCACATAGGAGGAAGGAAGCTTTCAGAAAGGAAGGGAGTCGAAAGGGGGGGGTTGGCACCCAGAGATACCTCCCACCCTCCCATGAAATCAGGTGTGAACTCTATGGTTCTGGGAAGGGTGAGCAGGTGGAGGTGGAGGCAGAGGATTCACTCGTTCCACGCTGTCCCACTCTCAGGAGCAAGTGTCGGGTTTTATCACACCGTGGTAAATTTGTGTGAAAAGGCTGGGGGAATTACACAACTGGGGTGCAGAGCTCTTTCTGTCTTCTCCTACATCTTTTTCTTTTCTTTTTTCTTTTTTCTTTTTTCATTTTTATTAGGACTACAGGAAGGAAATCGCCCTATCTGCAGCTACCAGGAATGTTCTTCCAAGCCAATGCACCCCCCCACCCCCGTGAGTCTCCCTGATTTAATGATAATAGTAAAAGAAATAAATTCATTTACTGGACATGATACTTAATGCAGGCCTGAGGCTGGAGTCCCACTGTCTGTCCTGAGTCAGTGAGGGGGAAGGCCAAATTGACAACATTGGGATGATGGGAAATCCAGGCCATTTGTCATCCACAATTCAGATCATATGATATAGTTTGAGATTCTTCCTGCATGGCTTATATGGGAGAAGTCTTGAAGGTCTTCACAATGGAACCGTGAAAATGGAAACTGAGGGAAACTTCTTATTTCTTTTCTGCATTGCTTCTTTTTGGCGGGGGGACTTTTCAGAGGTGTCATTAAAAGATTAGCCTGTTTTGATTTATGGAAATACAAAAATATTACAAGAGAAGTAAGGTGAGAGTATAATAGGGAGTTTTCTGTCTCATGGGTTCCCTACATGGGAACCTTGGCAGATAACTCTTCCATGGAGTCAGGGGCCAGCAGGGTGGATGGGCAGTTTCAGGGGAGGCATGGACAGAACCAACAAGGATCTGGACACTCCCTGTACCTTAAATATATGCTAAAGCAAAAAAGTCCCCTGGATACTAATTGAAATACCACAAGGGGAAAATTCCCCATAAGGAATTCTGATAATGTTTGGCTATGATATAGGGCTTTGAATCATTTTTATTCTTCTGTGATACCAAAACATATCAACTGATATTTTTGGTATATTCAATAGCTAGATGGTGAAAATTACAATTATTTCACTATGGCTACAAGGCTTCTATTTCAAGAGAAATGAGAATAAATCAAGGAAAACCAATCTTTAGAATACCTGGAATAAATGCATGTACTCCAGGTCAAGAAACAACACTTTGGTTTGCAGTGATCCAGTCCAGGCAGATTTGAACATTTGGTACTGATGTTTAAAATGTGTTCTTGATTGATCCTTTAGTAAACTCACCCAGTCCATCAGATACCATGCTTTTGGCTGCAAGTAACAGACTATGCTATTAAGATTGATTAAACAATAAGAAGAATTTATACACTCATAAAGCAGGAACATAGGAAGTAGACAGTTCCAAGATTTATTAATTCCATGGCCAGAGATGGTACTAACTACCCAAGTTCTTTCTATCTGTCCTTCTTCCTCTCCATTCCCAGTTTGTTTCTTCATGGACACAAGATGACTGCCACTAGGTACCATGTTTATGTACAATCATGGGTCTAGGCATAAAAAAGGAAATTTCTTTCAGTGTCTCTTTTTATGAAAGATGAATTTCCCCCTTGAAATTCCTTAATTTACTTTCCTGTAAGTGTCATTGGCCAGGATTGTATCACATGTCATCACCTTAGCCAATTATTTGTACAAGGCACTGAGTTACCAAAAATAGCTCAGTCTATTTGGGGAACTATGCATATTAATTTTTGAACAATTGTTTTCATCCTAGGGATATTTATATATGCAAAACCCACATTTCTTGATCCTAAGAGTATAATTTTCAATTTAAAAGAAAATTATTACAGTCATCTCTTCATATCTGCAGGTAGATCCATGGATTCAACAGCTTGTGGATCAAAAATATTTGAAAAATTTAAGTCTGTACGGAACCAATAAGACTTCATTTCGTGTCATTATTCCCTACATAATCCACTATTATAACTATTTGCAAAGCATATACATTGTATTAGGTATTATAAATAATCTAGAGATAACATGAAAGTTCATAGAAGGATGTGCACAGGTTATATGAAAATATTCTGCCATTTTATATAAGGCAAATAAGCATCTTTAGATTTTAGTATCTGAGGGGTAGAAATATCCTGGAGCCAATCCTCCATGGATACCAAGGGATCACTGTATTTTAAAATAAAATATGCTTAAAAGAGAGATAACATTGTCTAATATCAGGCACATGCTTCACTATCACAGTGTTAAACTCTTAAGTTTCCTGAGAGTTTTATCTTGTAGTACAATGTATCCCCAGTGTGTAGAATAGTGCCTGGTACATAGTGAATTCCCAATTAGCATTTGTTGAAGGAATGAGTTCTTGCTGCTTTTCCATCTGAAAGCTTCACCCTGTGCCTCCCTCATATTCTAGTCTCATTTTTCTGCTCCATGAACTTTCCTCCAGCCCTGGTCCATCCTGGATCACCAGAGTGAGTGTATAGAATGTGTGTACCACATTTCTCAATCCATATCTGACCTTGTCTCATTCTTCTCTCCATTACTTATGCGCTGGCTGCTTCTCTAACCCAACTCCAATTGTAGCCTCTATCCCATCCCCAAAGCTTCTCAATATTTCTAAGAGTCTTTGACAGCATTTTGGAAAACATTACCATTTCTCCTACATTTTAAACTCTTCCTCCTCAGTGATAGCTTACCTGTGAAGCCATTTAGTGTCTTCCTCTGGCCACAGAGGCTGGTACTCACACTGAGGTGTTGGATGCCTATTCTGAGGATGCGATCTGCCCGTGTCATCATATTTCCAAGACTATCTTTGTAGTGTTGAGATTAAATGTGGTATGCACAGAAAATCCAAGAAGGACCCCCTTTCTTATGGTGTCCCAGTTTCTCACATAATAACTGTTATGGGTTGGATATGACGGGTGTCCCACAAATGCTTACGTATAAGGTGTGGTCCCCAATGCAGTGTCCAGAGGTGGGGCTTTTGGGGAAGTGATCAGATCATCAGCACTGTGGCCTAATCAATGGGTTAATTCATTGATGGGTTTGTAATTGAATGGGCTACCGGGAGGTGGGGAAATGGGAGGTGGCACCTGAGTGCAGGAAGTGAGTCATTAGGGGTGTGACTTTGAAGGGTATTTCTTGTCCTCAGCCTCTTCTTCTCTGTCTTTCTCTGCTTCCTGGCCACCATGAGGTGCTCGCCTCTTCTTCCCCATGCCTTAGCCGCCATGATAGTCTGCCTTGCCTCAGGTATGAAGCAACTGAACCAGCCGGGGGTGGGGGGGTCGCGATTTGGAACCTCTGAAACCATGAGATGAAAGAAATCTTCCCTCCCTTTAGTTTTTTGCCCTCAGGTATTTTGCCATAGTAATGAAATGCTAACTAGAGCATCTTATCTTTGTTGTTTCCCAGAGTTTGTTGAGTTCCCTCCATGAGGCTTAAAGGCTTGGGACTAAGTTCTTAGAGTGGGACTGGAGTGTGGATCCCACAGAATTGACAGTTTCTCCTTCTTCCCTTTTCTGTCGCCCTTTGTACTGGTAGTCATGATTTTTCCAACTTCACTTTTCCTTGTTTCCTTATCTCCTTCGATACAATTGTATGAACTTCGTAGGAGCTCAGATGGGAACACACACACAACACATTTCTTTCCTTTTTTATTTTTGCACTGTTGGGGATGGAAACCAAGGCTTCACGCATGTGCTCAGCAAGTGCTCTACCACTGAGCTACATCTCCAGCCCAACAACACATTTCTAGCTCTTCCCAGTCTCCCTTCCTAAAATCACTGAAAATGCTTGCTGTAAAAGCACATAGGACTACAACAGGTAGCACGCATCAGAACCACCTATTTCAGAATTCCCTCCTTAGTAGTTGCTCGTCCTTTTGTTCCACAGTTCTGAAATTTATTTGTGTAATGCTTGAAGGTTCCCTGTGCGGAGATTTGAGAGTGCCTAGCACACATCCTCTTGCTATTCTCATTTATGAGCTCCATGGTTGCTTATGTTGCACTTTCTGTTTTCGCCTGAGGGATTTCTCTGGTCCCTGCAGGACAGGAAGTCCAACAAAGTCTCCACAGACACGTGGGAGCTGGTGGATAAAGACCTACTATCCAGAGCCCCTTGGCTGAGATAATTCTGAGAGGTGTGCTGAACGCTCTCCCCCAGTTCCTTGGAGGATTACATCTCAATTGTCCTCCAACATGGGCTTCATTGGTCTTCTTTTTTCCTGCCTTACTTCCCCACTCTTTTACCAAAGTTTCCTGGGATCATGTTCCAAATATATTTCTTGCCCTCAACTCCTTATGTTAGCATCTGCTCTGGGATCCCAATCAAGACAGACACTCAAGAGTATTAAGTCTATCAGAATTAATTTAAAAAATTCTCACTCTCAAATGTACTTGGATTGACACTAATGTTACATCCCTATTATGGACCAAATTCAAGGGAATTCAGCAGAGTGTAATTTCTCTATGTTAGTTTCAGTAAAGGGCAGGAGATATTTTGGAGCCAAAAAAGTACAACAAGACAATGTGAATGTATTTCCAAGAATAATACCTTGAGTTTCTAGTGACATTTTCTCCCTTGTTTATAAGAAGTGTTCCTACAATATAAATGTACAGGAGGTTTTCTTTAAAATTTTTGACTTTCTTATGTAGTGCTTCTGTTGTTGACAGTAACTCCAACTGCCTCTTGTTTGGTACTGAAGTTCATACAACAGACTATGAGCCAAAGTTAGTGATTAACTGTTTTGAAAGAATCTCCCAAAATACACTTGTTTGTAATATGTGTTGCTTTTGTGTCTCAGGTGTAAAATAATTGGCATTTTATGACCAAATTGTGTTTTGCAAGCGATATGTTATATGCAGTGGGACTTAAGTGTCTTTGTGGGGCACATTTTTGGAGTCATGGTTCAATGCACTGCCATAGTCCCAAACCACCAGAGGAGAGACTTTTCATTTCCTTTGTCTGTTTTCTTGTAGGTCATCATGAAAATGCCCATTTTTCTTTTTGGAGTAGACTGATTCCATTCTAAATATAACAATTCACAAATTGTATGTTATCTTTGCTGAGGATAACACTGTCTGATAGTAACCTCAACTTTATTTTCTCTTTTTTTCAGAGTTCTAACAGTGCTTTAAAATAATTTCAAGGGGTTTGAATAAGTTAAACACCATTCTTCAGTTAAAGGAATCAGGGCTCCCTGGAGAAAGAGTTGTTGTTATTAGGTACCATCGAGTCGTGTCCAACTCATAGTGACCCTATAGGGTTTTCAATGGCTGATTATTTAGGGATTGCTTCGGGAGTTAATTGCCACATCCTTCTCCCAGTTTTGCAGGCCTGGGAATCAAACTCAGGATCTCAGAGACTGCAGAGCAGCGCTATCCCAGCCCCGGACAAAGAGCTAAGCCAGGGGAAATACAAGGTGAGATTGGATCTTGTGGTTCCAGAATGAGAAAGCAGTGTGTGTGTGTGTGTGTGTGTGTGTGTGTGTGTATGTGGTGGGGGGAAGAGAGAGAGGGGGGGGGACCTAAAGAATATAAAAGTCAATGACCTTAAAGAATCCCCAACGGCCAAAGCTGGAACAATTTGAGCCACAAAAAATAAATAGCAATAGTTTTGAACAGGGGTTCAAATGTGCAGAAAACGGGGTTTAGGTTTGGGTGTGGGTTCAGCATGTTAACATTTAAAGGGTTCAGTTTTGGTTTGGTTTAAATCCTATGTGTAGATAGTAGGCCTTCAAAAGGAACGTGACCTCAAACTCTGAACTTGTTATGTTTCAAGCATTTAAAAAATTTGTTCTGGACCTGAACCTGAAGCCAAACCTGGATTTGCTTTCGGGTTTAAATTTTTTTTTTTTGAAACCATTAGCTATTTTATTATACACAGAAATTGAAAAAAATTGAAAAAAATGTATTCACCTATTGAGACATAGGATTAAAATTTTAAACCTGAACTCAAACTAAACCTAGACACACTACATTTTATCACATCGAACCTGCACCTGAACCTGAGTCCAATTTTTCACAGGTTTGAAGCCTCAGTATTGAACGATTCCCCAAGGAATAAAATAAATACCTGTGAGTCCATACTTATGTCCACAAATAAATAAAACAGAATACGTCTTAATTAGAGAAATTCTAATTCTCTATTTAAGAGCCATAATGAGGGAAATAGAAAACTACCAGTAGAACAAAGTGATAAATGCTAAAGTCTGTGGGCAAAGTTGAAGAAGTTTTTGCATCATCACCAATTTATTTCTCCCCAAGCATTTATGGATTAGTACAATGCTTTCTGTCCTATGTCCGTGCGTTCTTTGACACATCTCCCTCAGGGAAGTGGGACATATTTCTTCTCCTGTGGGGTGACGGCTGGAATGAGTGACTCACTTCTAATCAGTAGAGTAGGAAAAGGAGAAAAGAGTAACCTTACCAGGGGAGAGACCTGGCAGAAAATCTTAACTGAGTCATGATGGTTGTTGTTGTTGTTGTTAGGTGCCGTTGAGTCGGTATCCGACTCATAGTGACCTTCATAGGGTTTTCAATGGCTGAGTGTTTCAGGATTGCCTTGGGAGTGCATTGCCAGGCCCTTCTCCCATCTTTGCGGTGCTGGGAATTGAACTTAGGGCCTCAGAGACTGCAGCGCAGCGCTCTGCCCACTGAGCTAAATCCCAACCCCTCATGATGGTTAAACTATTAATATCACCAGTAATGAAGCGTGTTGATATTAGGTGCCTGATGTTACGATGCCTTGAGAAAGACCTTGCCTCTGTGACATTCTTCCATAAATCTCAGGACCTCACTGTGAACATCAGAAAACAGCCAACAACCCCAAATGCAGGCATGTTTTACAGATTATCCTCCCAGGACTCCTCAGAAGGCCAAGGTCATGAAAGACAATGACACACTGAGGAACCTTCCAGAATGGGGGAGACTAAGGAGACTCAACTGGATATAGTGTGCAGCCCTGGGTTGGACCCTAGGGTGGATAAAGGACATTGGTGGAAAACCAGAGAATCAAATAAAGCCAGGCATTTGGTTAACAGCATGGTAGCAATATTAATTTCTTACTGTTGATCATTGTAACATGTTTATACATTGGAGAAGCTTAGGGAATGATGTGGGGAATATATCTTTGTGACCCTCTGTAAGTCTCAAAATATTTCCAAATAAGGTTGTTATTCAAAGTAGGAGCATAATATTTTCAACATTTTTGCACCTTTGGTATCATCTGATGGTCAGCTCTTCACTTCTTGGTGTTCTGAAAGATGTTCAGAATGACTAACAGGAGCTATTTTATTTTCCCTAGAGAACAGTAATCTGGCTTTCTGAATAATCTTAGCATCAATAGTAATAACAACAATAGTGGTTTACATTTATTGAGCGCTTACTTCATGCTAGGCACTCTGAAGAATATTTTGCTTAGATGTCCTCTCATTTTATACTGGCGCTTGTCAAATGTTATGGATATGGAAATAGAGGCAAAAAGAAAGTCATGCCCAAGGCTGCATAATAAGAATTCAAACCACTTCAGAGGCCTGGCTCCAAACCCTGCTAGTAATGATAATTTAAGTAACTCATACATGCTATGGGCTGGGGTTCAGTTCAGTTGGTACAGTGCTACTCTGTATTCTCTGAGGCCCTGGCTGGGGGGCATCACAAAAACGGGATAAGGACCTGCCAACCCACTCCTGAAACAATCTCGAAGCAATTTGCCATTGAAAACCCTATGAATAGCAGAGAAGCACTGACATAGTGTTGGACATGGTACTGTGTCGGGGAGCGTTACGTTGTACATAGGGTACCTATGAGTCTGACCCACTTTGCAATACCTAACAACAACAACAGCATGTGCAACAGAATCTACTAATTTATTGAGTGTTATTTTGCTTAATCAGCCTGAGAGTTTCTCATTTTTATTGTCTCTGGTTTATTGATGGGGAAGGTGAACTCTGGGAAGCATGCCCCTTGCAATGGTCCAGATCAAGCTAGCCCAAGACCTCACTCTTCACTCTTATTTACTCTGCCTCGCTCTCTTTACAAAAGTGTATATTTTTCTCCTGCAACCGCCAAAGGGGTGGTGATACAGTTTTTTTAAAATGATAGAACGGTGCTCTGTTGTTCACCCCGTTTCCAATTGCTTCGAAATCAAAGTGATTTAAAATTGTTCCTTGTAAGCACCATGATGCCCAGGATGCAGCTGGAAGAACACCACTGGGTTCCCAGATGGCAAGGTAAGGGTTTCACATAGCATTGCCCGTCAAGACACCATCTAAAAACTCCCCACCTGCCAGCCCCTGATGCAGGCAGTTTTTATTAATATAAATAGTTAGTACTCTGTCTTTATGTCCAGGTGCCTCTCTTTCGAAAACCAACCAAACAAAGCAATCCAGCCGTGGAATTTTCTTCTTACCTTCACACTTTGAAGTGAGCCCTGGGGTAAAAACAGCATCAAATGCTTTCTCAGAAAAAATAAATACATAAATGAAGCTACCACAAACAAGAAAGGAAAACACACAAAAACATTAGAAGTATGAGTAGTTTTCAGAGTTGACTGGGCAGAGAAACTCCTGAGGTGCTAGGGTGAAGATCAGATCACCTCTCCTGCCCATTGCCTTACAAGCTTAATGCTTTCCAAAACTGAGCCCTTGCACTGAACTTCAGGGAGCCATTTTGTATAGGAAGGACCTGTTCCACCCACATTGTTCTTGGTATTGTTTTAGCTAAACATGACTCTGGGGTCCTCCCCCTCTTCTCTATAGGGGTGAATCACTGGAAAAGAGCCCATTGCCAAGTGTAAGAAAAAAAAAATGGTGTCATGTAACTGTGCTACCAAGTACCGGAAGACTAAAGACATTGAAGGCTGACAAAATCAGAGTGGGAGGCAAAGCATTATGGGTAGGGGAAACAGACTGGACCTGAAAGCAGAACAGTTAGCCATGGTCATCAACCAAGTCTCCACAGCAGTCTTTTTCATTCCCATTTCTTATTGCCTACCCCTCATTTCCTCCATGAGTCTGTCAGTTGTCATGATGTGGGGTCTTGCATGTTGCTATGCTGCTGAAAGCTATGCCACCAGGATCTCAGATACCATCAGGGCCACCCATGGCTGACAGGTTTCAGCTGAGCTTCCAGACTAAGACAGATTAGGAAAAAGGACCTGGCAGCCTACTTCTGAAACAATTAGCCACTGAAAACCCTATGCATAGCAGAAAAGCACTGTCAAATTCAGTGCAGGAAAACGAGCCCCCCAGGTTGGAAGACATCCAAGAAACAACTAGGGAAGAGTTGCCTCCTCAAATTAGAGTCAACTTTAATGATGGGAATGGAGTGAAGCTCTTGGGACCTCCTTTTGCTGATGTGGCATGACTCAAAATGAGAAAAAACATAGTGGCTACAACAGTGGGATGAAACATAAAAAGATTATGTGCATGGCACAGTGTGGGGTAGTGTTTCATTTGTTGTGAGTTAAATCTGACTTGATGGCACCCAACAATAACAGCACCCCTCTTTTATGAATAGATAGGAGAGAAGTACTTAAACGAAAGTAACCATATATAGTAGCAATCTTTGTTTAGTTGTTCAACAAATATTTACAAAACACTCACCATGAACTAGGCATTATGCCAGATGCAGAGTAAGAATTGTAAGACAGCCTCTATCTTTGATGACTCACAGTCTGCTGGAGAAGATGATCGAAAAACAAAGAATTTCAGTCCAGTAACAGAATAGAAGACCCAGAAATACCTCAACATACCTATAGCCACCTGATTTTCAACAAAGGAGCAAAACAAGTAAACTGGAAAAAGGACAGCCTTTTTAACAAATGGTGCTGGGAAACATGGTCATCCGCATGCAGAAAAATGAAAGCTGACCCACATCTCTCAACATACACGAGAGTTAACTCAAAATGAATAAAAGATCTCAACATAAAACCAGAAACTTTAAAACTTATAGAAGGCAAGATAGGCAATACACTCCATCACATAGGCATGGGAAAGTATTTCCTTAATAGGACTCCAATTGCTCAAGAAATTGCAACAAGAATAGATAAATGGGATTACATGAAATTAAAAAGCTTCTGCACAGCAAAAGAAACAATGAACAGAGTCAAGGAAACCCCCATGGAATGGAAAAAAATCTTCTCATTTTATACATCAGATAAAGGTCTAATTACTAGAATTTATAAAGAATTCAAGAAAGAAAACTACCCAAAAAACAAATAACCCAATACACAAATGGGCAAAGGAACTGAGTAGACAGTTCTCAAATGAAGAGGTCCATAAAGCCATGAAACACATAAAAAAATGCTCAGTGTCCCTAGCCATTAGGGAAATGCAAATTAAAACAACTCTGAGATTTCACCTTACACCAGTAAGAATGCCCAAGATCAATAAAACAAATAACAACAAATGCTGGCGAGGTTGCGATGAAAAAGGAACACTCTTACATTGTTGGTGGAGCTGTAAATTGATCCAACCACTGTGGAAATCAATATGGAGGTATCTTAAAAAACTGAAAATAGATTGACTGTATGACCCAGTTATAATACTACTGGGAATTTACCCAAAGGGAAACGGGTCATCATACCACAGAGACACCTGCATCTCCATGTTCAATGCTGCACTTTTCACAATAGCAAGGATATGGAATCAACCAAAGTGCCCTTCTACAGAAGAATGGATTAAAAAAAACTCTGGTACATATACACAATGGAATACTACTCAGCAATCAAGAAAAATGAAATAAGGCCATTCACAGCAAAATGGGTGGAATTAGAGAAAATTATTCTAAGTGAATGAACACAAGCTCAGAAAGAGAAACACCACATGTTCTCACTCATATGTGGGAGCTGAATCAAAATTATAAGAAGGAAAAATCGTATTCAAAGGTCAGATGAAAATAAAACGAAAAACAAAACAAAACAAAATAAAACAAAAAACCCTAAGAATGGTGTCAATATAAATGTTCTAGAAAATGCATGCAATTTTTCTGACAAGATAAAAATGAAGTTCACAACAGGAAAAGTTTCTACCTTTAACAGAACTGGAACCCAAAGACATATAGAAAAATATTACCAA
>VMDO01016524.1:0-47547 GCA_007922755.1 Pedetes capensis
AATGTTTTAAATCCTCTTCATTTTCAGCAAGCAAAGTGGTGTCATCTGCATAACGCAGGTTGTTAATGAGTCTTCCTCCAATCTTGATGCCACGTTCTTCCTCATAAAGTCCAGCTTCTCGGATTATTTGCTCAGCGTATAAATTGAAGAGATAGGGTGAAAGTATACAGCCCTGACGCACACCTTTCTCAACTTTAAAGCACTCAGTGTTTCCTTGTTCTATTGGAACAACTGCCTCCTGGTTCATGTACAGATTTCTCATGAGCACAATTAGGTGTTCTGGTATTCCCATTTTCTGAAGTGTTATCCATAGGTTTGTCATATATTGCCTTTATGATATTGAGGTAGGTACCTTCTATTTCAAATTTCTTTGAGACTTAACATGAAGGGATGCTGAACTTTGTCAGAGGCTCTTTCTGCAGCTATTGATATAATCCTGTGATTTCTGTCTCTGAATCTATTGATGTGTATTTTACATTTATTGATTTGAATATGTTGAACCAGCCTAGAATCTACTGAATGAAGCCTTCCTGATTGTGGTGTATGCTTTTTTTATATATTGCTATATTCAGTTTGTAAGTGTTTTATTGAGGATTTTTGCATTTACATTCATCAATGAAATTGGTCTGCAGTTTTCTTTTTTGTTGTGTCCTTTTCTAGATTTGATATGAGGATGATACAGCCTTCATAAATGAGTTTAGAAGTATTTTTTTCCTTTCTATTTTATGGACTAGTTTGAGGAGGATAGGTATTAATTCTTTTATAAAGATTTGATAGAATTTGGCTGTGAGCCCATTAGGACCTGGGCTTCTCTTTGATGGAAGGTTCTTTGTTACTCCCTCAATTTTGTTATTTCTTATAAGCCTTTTAAAATTATTCATATCCTTTAGGTTTAATTTTGGTAGGTCATATTTGTTAAGGACTTTATCCATTGCTTCTGTATTTCCCATTTTGGGGAAGTACAAGTTGTTGAAGTACTCTGATGATCCTTTGTATTTCATTGTTATCTGTTGTAATGCCCCATTTTTCATCTCTAATTTTATTAATTTTGGTCTTCTCCCACCCTGGTTTGGCTAAAGATTTGTTGATCTTGTTCATCTTTTTGAAGAACTTTCAGTTTCATTTATTTTTTAAGTTTCCATTTCATTTATTTCTGCCTTTATCTTTATTATTTCTTTTTCCTACTAGTTATGAGATTGGCTTGTTGTTGTTTTCCTAATGCCTTAAGGTGTATCCTTAAGTTATTTATTTGAACTTTTCTGATTTTTTGATGTAGGCACTCCTAGCTATGAATTTCCCTGGTAAAATTGCCTTTGCTGTAGCCTAAAGGTTCTGGTAGGTCGTGTTTTCATTTTCATTAGATTCTAGGAAATTTTAAATTTCCTTTATGATTTCTTTGATGGCCCATTGATTCTTCAAAAGTGTGTTATTTAATTTCCATGTATTTGTAACTTTCTTGTAGTTTCTCTTGCTATTGATTTCTAGTTTTCTCCCATTGTGATCTGATAAGATATAAGGAATGATGTCAGTTTTTTTGTATTTGTTGAAGCTAGTTTTGTGAGCTAAACTATGGTGTATTTTAGGAAAAGTTCCATGTGGTACTGAGAAGAATGTGTATTCTGCCTCTGTTGGAATGAAATATTCTGTAGATGTCTGTTAAGTCCAGTTGGTCTATGGTATAGTTTCAGTCTATAGTTCCTTTATTGATTTTTTTTGTTTGTTTGTTTGCATGATCTGTCTTTTGACAAGACTGAGGTATTGAAATCACCTATTATTGTTGTATCTGGAACTATTTGTTCCTTTATGGCCAGGAATATTTGCTTTATGAAATTAGGTGTGCCAGTGTTCAGTACGTAAATATTTACAATCATTATTACTTCTTGGCTGATTGTGGTGAGATTCTTTATCTCTCTGATTAATTTAGGGCTGAAGTCAATTTTGTCAAATATCACTATAGCAAATTTTGCCCTTTTTGGCTTCTTCATGGTCGGTAAATTGTTTTCCGTCCTTTCACTTTTAGCCTGTGTGTTTCCTTTTTAAATGTGGTACATCTCTTGAAGACAGCAAATATTTGGGTCTTCTTTCTTACTCCAGTTGGCTAATCTATATCTCTTAAATGGAGCCTTATGACCAATACTATATAGAGTTGTGAATGAGAGGAACTTGGTGTTTTATGTAATTTTGATGGTTGTTTTTCTAGTTGGTTTAAATGTTGATAGTTCTTTTTCTCTCCCCTGTTCATTTTAAGACTTTGTTGGTTTATTAAGTTAGATATCCTTGCTTCTTTTTTAGTTTTCATTTGTTTATGTGTTCCTCTCAGGGAATTTATTCATTCCTATATTTTTATGTCACTCCCAAGGCAATCCCGAAACAGTCAGCCATTGAAAACCCTATGAGGGTCGCTATGAGTCGGATACCGACTTGATGGCACCTAACAACAACAACAACAACAACAACAACAACAACATATTTTTACATTTGTGTTGTTCTTCTGTATATAAGATTCCTTTAAATATCTTCTGCAGTGTTGGTTTTGTTGTCATGAATTGTTTGTGTTTATCTTGGAATGTCTTATTGTTCCATCTGTTCAAAGGATAGTTTTTGCTGGATAAGTGAGTCTTGGTTGGTAGTTGTTTTCAGGGCTGCAAATATATCCAATGCTTTCCTGAGTTTTAGGGGTGCTGACGAGAGGCCTGATGTTACTGTGATGGGTTTGCCTTTGTAAGTGACATGGCATTTTTTTTCTTCCAGCCTTTAAAATTGTTTCTTTGCTTTGTAGTTTGAGCATTCTTACAATAATGTGATGTGGTGAGGATCTCTTCTGTTCATGTCTATTTGGGGTTATGGATGCCTCTTTTGTTTGGGTATCTGTTTCTTCACCTAGATTTGGGAAATTTCCTACTATTATTTCATTGAATAGATTTTCTATGTCCTTATTTTTTAATCAGCACCTTCTTTTCTTTCTATGTCTACTAAAGTGTCCAACCCAGGGCGTCATGCATGCTTTGCAAGTACTTTACCACTGAGCTGTACCCTCAGCCCATTTTTTACTTTTTATTTTGAGGTAGGGTCTTGCTAACTTCTATAGGCTGCTTCTGACCTCAAACTTGTGATCGTCCTACCTCAGCCCCCCAAATCGGTGGGATTAACCTGTGCACTACTGTACCTGGATTAGATTTGGCTTCCTCTACACCATGGATATTTAGGTTATGTCTCTACATCTTATCACCAAGTTTTTGGAAGTTGTGGTTGAATTATTTTATGTTTTTCTTTGTTGGTGTCTGAGTATGTTACTTCTTCAACCCTGTCTTCCATCTCTGATATCTTTCTTCTGCTTGATCCAGTCTGCTTGTGTTACTTTCTATTGTGATTTTTATTTTCATTTCCAGCGTTTCTGTTTGATTTTTTTCAAGATCTCAATTTCTTTGCTAAATTTTTCTTCTAAATTGGTTCCTTTTTTCAAATACCTGAATTGACTTGGACATTTCACTCATCTGCTTAGTTATGGCTTCTTTGCGATCACTTGTCATTTTTATAACTAGACTTTTAAATTCTTTGGCATTTCAAACAGTTCATGTCTTTTGTTTCAGTTATTGAAGAGTTATGGGGATTTGGAGGAGTACCATTGTCTTGCCTTTTCATGTTTCTTGTGTTTCTTCATTGGGTCTTTTGCATCTGTTAGGGTGATTACCTCTTCCTGTTTTATTTGGGGGTCTTGTATTTTTGTGTTGTATCTTTGTGTTGAGGTCTTGTTCCCCAGTATTACTCAGAGAACAAAGCATTCTGTTGCTGTAGTAACAACTCTGATAAAAACCAAATTTATAATTAAAATTAACCTGATTTGAAGCCAGCTAATACTTAAGGAAAGGAAATGGTAGGGAGAATATACAGTAGGTTTTGGGCTTAGACGTTAATTGTGGTAAAGATATCAACAGCAGGAGGATGAAAATCAGGGGTGGAAGTAGTAGGAGGAAGAGGGGAAAACTGGATTGGATAGGAGTAAGGGGAAATAGCAGACAAAAAGTAGACTGTTAGTGAGAGGACAAGAAAAGAGCAAGCGAAAATATAAATCTGCTTGTACACTGTAGAAAGAATATGTGAGTTTATACAAACATTGCAAGAGATATAACAGATATAAACACACAAGTTTGCTTTTTTTTCCCGCACAAATAAATTTGGGTTCAAATAACATTGAAAGTATTATGATCAAATAACTAACATAACCCAAAAGGAAAAGAAGTTAAAAATTTGAAAAACAAAAAGAATAAAGAAAAATAAAATTTAAAGAAAGAAAGGAAAAATACTCACTGTTGAGTAGTCCTGTTTAGGTATCTACTAACTATAATCTGCCTAGGAAGTTCCACCTGCTGGCTGGATATTGTCCAGTAGGATTTTCAGCTGTCACCTCTGCCACTGCAGAAGTCAAGTTTCTAAACTAGAGGTGCATCCTCAGGCACTGCTACAAGACTGCAGACATGACCACAGAGGCCACCAAAGTCCAATTTGTAAAATGTGGATCTACCTCCCTAATTTCCCACACTTCAGATGCCCAGACACCACCAATGCTGAGTCTACAACGTGCGGGCATTCTTCCCTGGTCTCTTAGTGCACATTTCCCACTTCTACCCTTGCCCTCCCTATAGGCGCAGTCCAAGTCGATTTTACTGAGGGCCTGTGCACTTCCTCCATTTCTTACCATGCACAGACATCAGGTGCTTAGGCGCCACAGCCCCCTGTGCCGTAGCTGCAGGCACGACGCAGTTCCAGTTTACAGAGCATGAGCACACTTCTCCAACTGCTCAGCCTGTATCCTCCTCAGGCACCGCTGTTGCTGGGACTGCAGGCAACTGGCAGGTGCATTTGCCAAAGGCAACTTTATAGACCGCAGATACGTCCTTATCTTCTCAGCACTGCGCACTCCAGTGCAGCCTCCCCTCTGTGAGTACCTCACAGGGCCCACGGATTGTGTCCTTTGGCTTTCTTGTGAGGGTTCACTTGCTTGTCCTTGTTCCCCAGTGGGTCAGTTTCAGGGGTCTGCAAGAATTTTTGTTTTTTTCATTTTGGGTGAGGCCTCCCGATCCCCTCCCCCACTGGGGAACTGTGGCTGGAGATGTGTTCTGCTCACTCGCTGCTCAGCTCTGTTTTGTACTGAGACCAGCCTGTAACCTCCTTTGTGATTTCTGTGCTTTTCCAGTTTTTCTGTCTTTAGAATAGAGTCCACTTCCTCTTGTGAATTCTTTGTTTTACCACGTCACCCAGAGGCTGCCATTAATCCACCACTTTACACCGTAGCCTAATGTTATAAATATTTAATTGGTGGCAAGGAGTATAGCTCAGTGGTAGAGAGCTTGCCTGCATCTGTGAGGCCCTAGATTCGAACTCTAGCACTTCCTGAAGATGCCTCCTCTTTAGTCTCAGAGGGGTATTTTTATATACACAAACATGATACATCTCTGTGACATTGGCACTTACTGAAATCACAAGGGAATACCAATTTATTAAATGATCATGCACGACATCCCTTTTTAATTCTTGAAAAACATGGTTTTCCATTTCAGACACATTTATTTGCCAGTCGCAGAGTGTTTTGGAAGCTGAATTAGTGCTCATAAAATTGTTTGAGAGTATTACTTTAAGGCATAAGTTGGGAGGTATTTAGTTAGCAATTCTAATAAAATATCCCTGCCTTCTGGATAGAACTTTCCTTTAGTGGCTGTAGTGCCCATTTCCCCTGGCTGATCTTAGTGGACACTGACAGTTTGCTTCCTTGAACCCATGCTTTCCATCTAAAACATTCTCCCAGTATATGGCTCATGGCTACCTACAGCCATATTATTATTTGTGTGTGCCTGGCATTCCCTGGAAACCTCCCCTTTTGTGTTGTGATTTTTAGATCAACCTTCTGCAATCTAGAGGTAGCTGCTTGTGATAGTCTATTTAATTAGACCCTCTGCCATCCCTTTCAGAGTTTTAGTTAACCTTTACACTTAATGTGTTGTATGATCAGCGTTTATGTATAAAGAATTGTATTCCTTCTTACACAGGTCTTCATATACAATGTTAGGCGCTGAGAATAGGATTTAGTGAGTGCAGGGACAGGCTGGACCAGGACTTGGCAGGTATTCCTGCAGTGTAGAACATTTACAGACTTGCCCTCATGTGAGCTATTCATCAGTTTAGAGATGTCTTCACCTTCTGAAACTCCTACAGGGGAATTGATTCACTAAAAAACTCCAGTTTTTGAGGCTGAAGGAACCCAGGTCCTTTGATACATCAGTGGTATTGCTTTGATAGTTATTCTTCCTCTGCTCTTTGGCTGATGGGAAAGCATCTATCCTCTTGAGTAGTTCCTGGCAGTAGGGAAACATAGATCATGATTACATTGGTTCTTCCTTTATTTTTCTTCCAGTAAGTGTAAGTACACACTATATTTACACAGTTTTCTTATACTCTTATCTGAAATAATACACAGTTTAATAAGAAGTTAATTCTGATGACAGTATGTTTGAACATCAATCATCCTTGTTTTATTTATCCTTTACTTATAAGTTATGACTTATTATTTAGTCATAACTGTTAAGCATAAGCCTATACTCACTTACTCCCATTCACTTAGAATTCATATGGTTTTTGTGTCTCCCCCGAGCTTCCCCTTTTGATTTGATTTGGGAAGGAGATTTTATTCCAGTGTTTTATTAATTGATTCTAAAGTTCTGTTGTAGATGGTAGAGATGGGGATAAAAAGAAGAATTAAGAATTCTGCCCTGCAACAGTTCCAAAGGGAAAACATGATATTAAGAAAAGAATAATTTTTGTTATATCTTTAAAAATATTAATATAACTTGATGTATGTGCATTTATGCAGTATACACATCTAACATGTACTATATAGTACCCATCTGAAAATATTACTGAAGGAGTTTAGCATTTAGGAGGATATCATAGTAAGCTTGATGAATGTATATTAATCAAGTAGCTAAACTAAGTGGGAATTTTAAAAAAATCTTCTTCTTTTTAATATGAATTTAGTTTTACCAATTCTCTGTTGGAAATCAGCGGGAAGGCAGGCTTTTATGCCATGGACATTACCCTGAAATCCTCGTTGTGGATGCTACCAGCCTTGAGGTGTTATACTCTTTAGTATCAAAGATTTCACCAGACTGGATTAGCTCTATGAGTATTATTCGATCCCATCGGACACAAGGTTAGTGTATTATGTCCTTGGAATTTTAGCACGATGACTTATTGTTCAATTTGCTACAAAGTTTTATAACTTATCACAATCAATAATTTTGGTTATATACTTATATTGAAGAAATAACAGCTCCAATAATTTATAGTCTGTCTCCTCCTTCATAAAAGAATCTGACTAAGTTAAGATTTAAAGTGTTAGATTATATTCATTCCTTGGGATGGATCTCTAGCTTTGTGCAATCTTAGCCTGTATGGGTGATTTTCTGAAGTGAGGAAGAGTGTTATCATCCTTGAGGGTGTGTTGGGAGGAGCTGTAGCTTCACCTGTGTGTTCCTGGAGACTAGTTTTTGTCTCTTGCCAAGAGGCAATGGAAGTGTATCCATTTCCTGTGGAGAAAAGGGCGGAGATTAAATTTCATGCAAGTTCCTGGTAAGTGTCTGGTACATACTTGACACTCAATAAATATTACTATCTTTTCTTCATTTCTATTGAAATCTTTCAATAAAAACCATGAGTGCAAATGTAAAGTTGTTTAGCAAAAGAACAATAAATAATGCTAAATGTTGAATCCATTCTTATACTGAGTGGGTTTCTTTAATGTGGGACCTTCTCAGACAGGTTTTATAATGCACAGTGAAGAAATACTGCTTTATTTCTGAGCATAAGTGAAAATGAGACTCATTTTAATTTTCCAGGTAATAGTGAACTCATAGTATGTTTACCTCCCATCTTAGTTATAATCAGTTTTTTTAAAGAAAGGACTAAGTTTGCACATTTTAATTTTTTGTGCTCTCTCTATATACGCACTGTGGTCTGAATGGAATAGAACGTGTAACTTTAATAGAAAATTTTATGTGGTCCATGCAATTCCAGATGTTATCGGTTATGATGTTACAAACATGCAATTTTAAATCTACATTTACTTTTTCTTAGCCTGTTGGTATTTGAGAATTTTAGATGTATCAATATGTTATTATAGCTTCTCTGTGCAGAAATCATGGCAATGTGGTAATCAGTGCATTCCTTTGCCTTCTGTTGCCTAGGGAACCACCGTATGTGGTATGATAAGGTTTTTAGTCAAAGATACAAAGAGTTCTCTTAATAACAGAAATACTAACCTTTATTGAGGATTTGGTATATACCAAATATTATACCTGTGGTGTATGTTAATTTTCATTACAACTTTTAGAGTACTACTGCTGTTATTCATTTATGTTTGCTTCCAGATAATCACATTGAATTTAAGACAGATTAGTTAAGTTATCCCTAGTTCATTGCTTAATCAGTAAAGAAAAATGAGATTCTCATTTTTTCACATACCTCGCTTACTCTGGAACCTCATCTTGTCCAAGTTCATATATATTATTGTGCTACTGTGGTTGGTCCCTGACCCAAAGCTTATTATTTGAGGTTTTATATCATCCTGGATAGAAAAAGCAAACCAGTTTTTCTCCCGTCTTCCTTCATACCACAACAATCAACACAGAAGACCTCTGTGACTCCCAAAAATGTAGTGATTTTGCACCAGTAGCACACAAGCAACCAGTTCTGTAGCAGACACCAGCTGGCTAACCTCTTAATTCAGTTCAGTTTTGACATTGTCAACCTGGATGTAGCACCAGATACCGCAGGTGGAGGGCTTTGTTCCCAAGTCTTCCCCCTCCCCAGTTTTGATGTCAATCACAAGTCCCAGATGGTTTGACCTGTGCTTCTAATTGATAAGCTACAAATTGGGGGTCCCACAGTCTCCTCCTATGTTGAGTTAATTTGCTCAAATGGCTCCCAGAAGTTATGTTTACTGATTTATTATAAAGGGTGTTACAGTGGACACAGATGAAGAGACGCATAGGGCGAGGTGTTAGGGAAGGGCGAGCAGAGCTTCCATGCCCTCCCTGGGTGGGCAGCTCTCCAGAAGCTCTCTGAACTCTGTCCTTTTAGGTAGTTATAGGACACAACCTCGTATGAAAGAGGTGGCTATTATCAGACAAGATAGGTCAGAGAATTTCTTTATGGTGATTACCTACCTTGAGGGAATACCTCGTTTCCATGGCCTGTCTTGGGGAGTGAGTTATGAATTGGTTACCAAAGATGAAAACTAACCAATATGCATATATCATAATGTCACACATGCCATTTTCTTGGTCACAATCTATGGAGGATATAATACATAATAACATGTCTGGAAGGCAGGCAGCGTAGGTGGGAAAGGGGAAAATGAAATGAGTACCTTGGAGAAACAGTGACCTTACTCATTTATGACACACAATCAAAAGTTTTGAATTTTGAAGAATCAAAGTTCTTTGTTAACACAGTAATCAAGAGCACTTGAAATTCTTAAAAATGCATTGATTAGAAAGCAAAAAAAAAAATTGAGGCTGGGGATATAGTTCAGCAGTAGACTGTTTGACTAGCAGGCATGAGGTCCTAGTGCAATCCTTGGCACAAATAAATAAACAAAAATACTAAAAAAGTTTCAATAGCCAGAAACTGACATAAATAAATAAATAAATAAAAAGACTTAAAAAATTTCAATAGTCAGAAACAATTTTCCTCCAATTCCATATTATTGATGATCCTTATTAACCTGTTTCAAAATCTGGTTTCTATTTCATGAAATAGGAAATTATGTCTCTTCTCATTGTAAAACTTGCTATTACTTAGTTTCATTAAAGCAAGCTATCTTAATATGTGTAAAGAAAGCATGCTGTGTTTGTAACCTGCGCTGCTTGTCCCTTCTTGGTTTAGAGGACACTGTGGTAGCGCTCTCTGCTACGGGCATCTTGAAGGTATGGATCGTTACCACGGAAGTTAGCAGCATGCAGGTGAGATAAATGAGACTGGAAATGACTTCTCTGTTTTTATTCTTATTCAATCTAAAGATTTAGTAGTGTTGTACTCCTTCCTGTTCTTTTTATAAAAAAGGAAAGAAAAAGATTTTTTTCAATATGACATAGTAGGGACATAGTATAAAAGATCCATGTCTAGTCCTTAGATCTCTAGTATGCTGTCTGTGTGAATGAATTATTTTTTTTCACTTTTGGTGGAGACATCTGTTTCATCAAGGATAGGAAATAAAGAAACATATTGCATAGAATATGAAGTAGAAAAACATGAAAGTGGTGGGGTTTTCCTCAACTGCTCTTGTTTAAATTAAAAGTTAAAAGGTAGTTTACTTAAGGAAAACAAAGCACATCACCCCAAAAGTATATAAAACCATTTTTAGCCCTCTATCTCAGTTCAATGGACTTAGTACTTTGTTATTTTTTATCAGTGAGTAGAGCAGATTGATTTTCTGACAATTTGATGCTATTCTCTTCCGTTGGAGAAATTGTAGGCATTGGATTTGGGAGAAGCTAGAGGACTTGATCAGCCATTCTGTTTTTTTTTTTAAACTAGTATATATGTATGTATTGGGCTGGGGTTTAGCCCAGTTGGTAGAGTGCTTGCTCTGAGGCCCTGCATTCGATTCCCAGCACCACAAAATGGGATAAGGGCCTAGCACCCCACTCCCGAAACAATCAGCTATTGAAAACCCTATGAAGAGGTTTTCAGTGCCGGGCATAGCACAGTGTTGAGGAATGTTTTGTTCTGTTGTACATAGGTTTGCTGTGAGTTGGACCTGACTTGATAGCACCTAACAACACAACAACAACATATGTATATATATAAATGTACATGTATCCACAGAAATTAGGATTACTGAAAAGTTTTATCAACTGCCATTGCCAGCGTGATGACATTCCAACTCTCATCAAGATTTAAATCTCGGGCAGCTTTGCAGCAAAAACATTTCTGCCCAGCTCTCTTAGGGTATATTTTTGCCACTTTTTAAGACATTGGCTTTTATCTGAGGAGCTAAAATGGTGAAGCATCAAGTGATGCTTTTATTTTATGTAGGTGTTTTTGTCATTGTGTGATAATTTTAATTGACAACTAAGCTATTCCTGAAATTTTATAAGTCTTTCTCTTTTTAGGATACTGAGCCAATATTTGAAGAGGAATCCAAACCAATTTATTGTCAGAATTGCCAAAGCATCTCTTTTTGTGCGTTTACACAAAGGTCACTTTTGGTGGTGTGCTCCAAATATTGGAGGGTAAGACAACAGTATAAGTAAGAAGCTGTATTTTCATCCTTCAAAGTAATGGTTTATTAGACTTCCAAAGATAATCCTAAGGATGTGTTTGGTACAAGACTCTTAGCCATTCAGAACTCATGTTTGGTCTTGATATTTTTTCAGGATTTGGGACTTGGCTGTGTTGTTGTTGTTGGCTATGTATAGTGCTCTCTCTCTCTCTCTTTCTCTCTCTCTCTTTTTTTTTTTTTTTGGTTCATGGAATGATCCAATTAGTGACTTTATGTTATTGACCTTAATCTCTACTTTTTGCTACTGTTTTGGTTTTTACGTACAATGTAAGTAATGTATGGTATTAAAGTTTCTACAGGTTGAATATTTCTTTGTAGGCTATTACTAAACCTAATTGTTATTTATTTATTTATTTATTTATTTATTTATTTATTTTTGGCTTCTTAGAGGTATAAAAGTCTTCCTCCATTGCTTGAGGGCTAATGTTGAAAGGAGTATATTACTTCTACATTGCTTGTCCTTAACATAAATAGCCAACATATTCTCAGTACTTGCTTTGTACCAAGCACTTTTTCTAAAGCTTTCCATATATTATTTCTTTCAATCCTCACAACTCTTTGAGGGGAGATGTATTACTTATTTAATCCTACATAACAAATTGCTCCAAAGCTTACCATATATGACCATGAATTGTTGCAAGGTTTCTTGGTCTGTAGTGAAGTTCAGAGTCTCTGGTTCAGAGTCTCTGACAGGCTGCAGTCAATGTATCCAGCAGGACTGTGATCTCATTTCTAGGTTCAACTCTTGGAGGATCTGCTTCTAAGCTCACTCAGGTGGTGGTTGGCAGGCCTTCACTTCCACTGACTGTTGGATGGAGATGCTAGTTTACTGCCATGTGGACTTCATCATAAGGCAGCTTACAACATGGGAGCCGTCTCCCTTCAGAGTAACTGGACAAGTGAAGGTGTACTTAAGACCTACCTAATCTTGGAATTGAGATCTCATTCCTTCTTCCACATTCTGTTCTTTAGAAACACTCATAAAATCTAGCCTACGCTCAAGGGAGAAGATGTGAATACCAAAAGTCAGGAAGCAGGGGTTCATGTTAGAGGCTGCCTATCACAATAGGCAATGTTACTTTCCCCATTTTGCAGATGAGGCAGCTGAGGCAAAAAGAGGATAAATGACTTGATTAAGATTATACACATTGTGATAGAGTTGCTAGGTTACAACTCTGGTAGTCTGACCATAGCAGCTGCCCTCACTCTACTATAGTATACTGCTTCACAGTTAGAAAATGCACTAGATTTGTTTTCTGAGCCCTTAAGGGGCCAGGTATGGGCCCAAAAGTGAAGGATTGACTGGAGGACAGCATCTTAACCTCATCTTTGTCACTGCTATTGTTTTAGAATAAGGTTAGAGAGGAAAAGGTCAGAGTAGGCTATACGGGGTCTTTCCTTTGCCCTAAAATTTAAAACACAAATGGACTGGGCATATTTCTCTACCACTTAATATTTATATGATTTTACATTATATACATCTGACTCTTTTATCTGGAATTGTTTTGTATAAATTGTGAAATGTAGATCCAATTTTATTTTTATTGCAATAGATTTCCCAGTTTCTGATGCCATTTGTTTTATAATTTATTTGTCTTTCGTTGTACCTTGATAATATGCTATATTCCTGTATTATTGAATGTATTTGTAGACTTCTTGATTTGTATATCCATTCATAAACTAATATAGTACTAGTTGTCTTAACTTCTATAGCTTTATAATTTGATTTAATAGATTATAGCTTTATAATTTGATTTAATAGTAGAGTGAGAAGGCAGGTCTCCATTATTCCTTCCTGGAATTTTCTGGGATATCATTGTAGTTCTAATGTCATGTACTGATAAATGCTGTAGCACATCATGGTAAATTCAGCTAGGACTTGTTTTAATTTTAAGACTTTGCAAAAGCAGCTTCATTGTTTTCTCTAAGAAAAAATAAAATAAACTCTGGGCCATCAAACAATGCTGGGTTCTCAATCCTCTGAGCAAAATTTCCAATAATTTAGAGTATACTTTTATCAAATATTGAAAGTGGTAGAGGAACAATTCTTCTGGGAATTATAAGACCAGGGTGTTTAGCTCTGTGACTTATCAGACATATGACTTTGAGCAAGTGACATAACCCTTTATTTGTGTCCGTTTCCTATCTGTTAAATAGGGTAGCAATACTTGCCTGTCTGTCTCCTGTAGTGGTCCTAAGGGTCATATGAGATAATGATTGTGGAGGTACTTGATAAACTTTGATGTGCCTTATAAAAGTAAGGCCATGTAAGGTCAGTAGCTTCTGTTGGGGACTTGACTTTTATACGTAAGAATTATTAAACAATAAAATGGAGTCTTTTAGCTTCCTATTTGATGAAGTAATGTAGAAAAGGGAAGATAATTCCCCCATTAAGAAAATACTCTAATATCAGAGTTTATGGTTAGGTATGTTATCAGATATAGAAATGAAACTGAAGTCATAAGTCTGCATTCTAGAGTGTGATTCCCTGTTATTTACCGTTCTTCATATAGTATTGCTTCCCTCTCCATAGGAAAGGCCAACGACCCCTTTCCTGTGTAGAGGACACCCCTGCTCTACCTGTCATAGTGTGTTGTCTGATTACCCAGGGGGCCACATGTAGCTGAGGACCTCCTTGTTTTTCCCTGTTGAAGGTGACTGTGTCCTGGGGCTCACTGAGAACATGTCTTCATCTGTGGCATCAAACTTTAAAGGGCTGAGGTTGTTAACTATATTCCCAAAAGTTTGTTTTGTTTTGTTTTAGTTGAAATGTCATTGTATCTTACTTAAATTGTAACAACATGGAGTATAGTTTTAATTTCTTATATCTTACAGGTATTTGATGCTGGAGACTATTCCCTGTTATGTTCCGGTCCTAGTGAAAATGGACATACATGGACTGGTGGGGACTTTGTATCAGCAGACAAAGTAATCATTTGGACTGAAAATGGGCAAAGTTATATTTACAAACTACCTGCCAGGTATGAACAGATAAGAAGTTAGAATTCAGAATTTGGATTGCAACCTGAATGCATGAAAATGTCTGTAGTATAAATATTTAATTTAGGTAAAAAACTTCAAAACTTTTTAAGGAGATTTATAATCCCAATTTAACTTCATTGTTTTCATATATAATTAAATAAATATGTATATATGTGTGTGTGTGTGTGTGTGTGTGTGTGTGTGTGTCCCCTTAGTTTATAAATGTTAGTGGGGTACAGAGCAATAACGCTTATGCAATTTTCATTATGCAACTGTTACATTGCTTTTGGTTATTCTTTTATCAATGTACATATTTCACAAAAACTTTTTGATTAATAGATAATAACAAAGAATTGTATACATTTTGAGGAAAATTCCCTTTTTTAAAACCCATGTATATATATTATTGTGTCATCTATTTTGAGATTATCGTCTTTCTTTATCCTTCCACATTGTTTCCCCTCCACTTGCCCCCTTCTTCAACATTTTCTCTCCCTCACTAGTCCCCTTTCCCCTTCTTTCTACTGTGCTTTCATTTTTCCTTCTTAGATAAGCCTTGTTGATCATTTATATATATGGGGTTGGGGCTTAGCTTTCTGAGGACCAAGGTTTGATCCCTAGCACCTCAAAAATGGGAGAAGAACATGGCAGTCCACTCCCAAAGCAATCCTGAAATAACCAGACATTGAAAACCCTGTGAGGGTTGGTATGATTCAGACTCGACTCAAGGCCACCTAACAACAACTGTATATATTCTCTAGTTCCATCCATCCATTTTTGCTGCAAATGACATTTCATTCTTTTTTATTGCTGAGTAATATTCTATTGTGTAAATATACCACAATTTTTTTTTCTCCATTCCTCTGTTGATGGACATCTTGATTGGTTCCATATCCTTGTGATTGTGAAAAGTGCTGCATTAAATGTGGAAATGCAAGTGTCTCTGTGGTATGATGATTTATCTCCCATTGGCTATATTCCCAGTAGTGGTATAACTGGGTCATATGGGATTAGTATTCTTAGTATTCTAAGGTAGCTCTGTATTGATTTCCAAAGTGGCTGAACTAATTTACAGTCCCACCAGCAGTGTATAAGGGTTCCCTTTTTTCTACATCCTTGAGAGCATTTGTTATTATTTGTTTTCATGATCTTGGCCATTCTTACTGAAGTGAGATGGAATCTCAGTGTTGTTTTGATTTGCATTTCCTTGATGGCTAGGGATATTGAGCATTTTTTCATGTGTTTCTTGGCCCTTTGAACTTCCTCAGTTGAGAACTATCTGTTCATTTCCTTTGCTCACTTATGTATTGGGTTATTTGTTGTGTTGGAATTTGCTTTTTTAAGTTCTTTATATATTCTAGATATTAGTCCTCTGTTAGATGTGTAGGATGTGAAAAATTTCGCCCATTCAGTGGGCTCTTCCTTAACTCTGTTGATTGTTTCCTTTATTGCACAGAAGGTTTTTAATTTCATGTAATTCTGTTTATCAATTCTTGGTGTCATTGCTTGAGCAACTTAAGTCTTATTAAGGAAATACTTTCCTATACCTATGTGTTAGTGCATATTTCCTATCTTTTCATCTAGTAGTTTTAAGGTTTCTGGTTTTATTTTGAGATCTCATCCATTTCGAATTGATGCTCATGCAGATTGAGAGATATGGCTCTATTTTCAGTTTTCAGTAAATGGAAATCCAGTTTTCCCAGCACCATTTGTGAAAGAGGCTATCTTTTCTCCATTGGACATACTTAGCCTCTTTGTCAAAAATCAGGGGCTGTGCTTCTGTGGATGTGTCTCTGGATCTTCAATTCTGTTCCATTTGCCTTCAAGGCTATTTTTGTTTTGGTACCAAGCTGTTTTTGCCACTATAACCCTGTAGTATAGATTGAAGTCAAATAATATCATCCCACCTGCACTGTTTTTGCAGTTTAAAATTATTTTGGTCTATACGTGGTCTTTTGTGTTTCCATATGCTTACGGGGATTATTTCTATTTTTGCAAAGTCTGTCATTTTAATTTTAATTGATATTGCATTCTATCTGTAAATTGCTTTTGGTAGTATAGCCATTTTTACAATATTGATTCTCCCAATCCACAAGCAGGGGAGGTTCTTCCATCTTCTAATATCCCCTGCAATTTCTTTTTTTAGTGTTTTGAAGTTTTCCTTGTAGAGATCTACAGGGTCTTTGGTTAGATTGATTCCTAAGTGTTTAGGTGTCATGGAACTCTACTGATTTTTGAGTGTTAATTTTGTATCCTACTACATTGGTGAAGGAGTCAATTATCTCTAAAGGTTTTCTAGAGGAATTTTTTGGGCCTTTTAGATAAAAGATCATGTCGTCCATGAAAAGGGATAATTTGACCTCTTCTTTGCCTATCTGTATCCCTTTGGTTTCTTTCTCTTGCCTGATTGCTCTGGCTAGGACTTCAGTCACAATATTGAATAAGAGAGGAGAGAGTGGACATCGTTACCTTGTTCCTGACCTTAGAGGGAATGGTTTCAGTTTTTTCCTTTCCATATGATATTGGCTGTAGGTTTGTCATAGATTGCCTTTTTGATGTTGAGGTATTTCCCTATTATGCCCATCTTCTTTAGTGGTTTTATCATGAAAGGCTGTTGCACTTTTTCAAAGGCCTTCTCAGCATCTATCAGTTGAGATAATCATGTGATTTCTGTCTGCAAGTCACTTGATATGTTGAATTACATTGATTTTCATATATTGAATCAGCCTTACATCTGTAAAATGAGGCCAACTTTATCATAGCCTGTGATCTTTTTTATGTGTTGCTGAATTCAGTTTGCCAGAATTTTATTGAGGATTTTTACCTCATTGTTCATCAGGGAAATTGGTCCTATAGTTCTCTTTCTTTGAAGTATCCTTATCCAGGTTTGGTATCAGAGTGATACTGGCTTTGTAGAATGCGTTTGGAAGTGCCCCTTCCTTTTCTACTTTGTGAAATAGTTTGAGGAGAATAGGTACTAATTCTTCTTTGAAGGTTTGATAGAATTCTGCTGTGAACCCATCAGTACCTGGACTTTTCTTTGTTCGAAGGCTTTTTATTACTGTCTCTATTTCGGTGAAGGTAATGGGTCTGTTTAAATTGCTTATGTTCTCCAGGCTTAATTTTGCTAATTCATATATGTTAATGCACTTTTCTATTTATTCTGTGTTTTCACTTTTTTTGGGAGTACAGTTTCTCAAAGTTTTCCCTGATGATCTTCTGGATTTCATTGGTATCATTGGTTATGGCCCTGTTCTCATCTCTAATTTTTTTAATTTGGGATTTTTCTTTCTTTCTTTTAGTGAGATAGGGTAGGAGAGTGGAGAGTATCTAGGTTATTAATCTTTTTGAAGAACCAACTCTTAGACTCATTAATTCTTTGAATTGTCTTTTTGGATTCTAATTGAGATATTTCTGCTTGATCTTTATAATTTCTGTCTATTCCTTTTGGGATTGGCTTGTTATTGACCTTTTAGTGCTGTAAGATATGTCATTAAATTATTTAATTGGGCCTTCCATAACTTACTGATGAAGGCATTCATGGCTATGAACTTCCCTTGTAGAAAACTGCCTTTACTGTATCCCATAAATTTTGGTAGGATGTATTTTCATCCTTGTTTGATTGCAGAAATTTTAAAATTTCTTCTCTGATTTCCTTGATGACCCATTGATTATTCATCAGTGTATTATTTAGTCTCCATGAATTTGTAATATTTCCAAAAACTTTCTTGCTGTTGACTTCTAGTTGTATTCCATTGTGGTCTGATAAGGTACAGGGAATGATTCCTATTTTTTGTATTTGTTGAAACTATTTTTGTGGACTAAACTGTGATCTATTTTAGTAAAAATTCCATGTGGTACTGAGAAGAATGTGTATTCCACATAAGATGGGTGGAATATTCTGTAGATATCTGTAAGGTCCAATTGGTTTATGGTGCTATTTAAGTCTTTCGTTTCTCTGTTTTTTTTTCCTTTGATGATTTGTCTCTTGGCAAAAGTGGGGTATTGAAATATCTCATAATTATTGTGTCTGGCCCAATGTGTTCCTTTTTCTCCAATAAAATTTGTTTTATGAAGCTGAGTGCCCCTGAATTTGGTTAATAAATATTAAGTATCATTATGGGTTCCTGTTTGACTGTTCTTTTTACTAATATGTAGTGTCCTTCTTTGTCTCTTCCTATTAGCTTGGAATTGAAATCTAAGTTGTCTGAAGTTAGTATTGCCACTTCTGCTTTTGTCTTTTGTTTCCCACCTGGTTGGTATATTGTTTTCCAGCTTTTAAATTTCCAGCCTTTAATGATCTTTATGATTGAGGTGAGTCTCTTGAATGCCGCATATCAAGGGTTTAATTGGCCAATCTATGCTTCTTGATTGGTGAGTTAAGACCATTTACACTGAGAGTAATTATTGAGAGGTGATTGTTATTTGCATTTTACTTATTTCTGTTTTTTTTTTTTTAATTCTTGTTTAGCCTGTTACTTTCTTAATTTTTCCTCTGTTTATTGTTCATTCTTTTGGTCTTGTATTTGGAGTTGCCTTACCACTTCCATATGAAGTGTTTCATTGAGGATCCTCTGCAACGCTGGCCTGGTGGTCGTGAAACATTTTAAACAAGTCAATAGCATGGAATATCTTGAACTCACCATCTATTTTAAAAAATAGCTTTCCTGGGTAATTTAATTTTGGTTGGCACTTGTTCTTTTTCAGGACTTGAATACTGTCTGATTAAGCTTTCTTTGCTTTAAGGTTGTTGAGAAATCAGCTATTATTTCAATCATTGCCTTTATAAGTGAGTTAACATTTCTCTCTTGTAGCCTTTAGAATAGCTTCTTTGCTCTATAGATTTAGCATTCCAATAATAATGTGTAAGGAAGAAGATCTGTTCTGATCTACTCTTGGGTTCTGAATGTTTCAGTTGTGTATGTATTCAACTCTTGCCTTAGATTTGGGAAGTTCTTATCTAATATTTCTTTGAATAAATTTCCTAATCCTCTTGTGTTGTTTTCAGCTCCTTCATGAACCCCCTGAATTTGTAGGTTTCATTTCTTCATTTTATCAAAGACCTCTTCAAAATCTTGCTCATACTGCTTTATCTTTCTTTCTGCCTTGGCATCTGAATAAATAAGGTCCTTTATCTTTTTCTCTGCTTCACCTATCCTGTTTTTGGCTTTGTCTAGTCTGGATGCTGATGATTCTACTGTAATACTGAGTTGGTTCATTTTGCCTTGCTTTTCAAGGTCCTCTGCTTGATTCTTCTTCAGGATCTCAATTTCTCTGGATAATTTTTCTTCCAAATTAGATAGATTTTTGTCCAGTGAATCAATTGCTCTCATGGTAGTGTCTTTGAGATCTTTCAACATATTTATAAGCAGGGTTCTAAATTCTCCATCAGGCATCTTCAAAAATCTAGTTACCCTGAAATTATCTATTGAGGTGCTTTGGTCTATTGGCTCTTCCCATCAAGCTTGACCTTTCGTGTTCCATATGTTTTATCATCTGAGGCTTGTCCATTGCTTGATCTCGGTGCTAGGTCTCACCCCCTCCGTGTGTAAAAATGTTCTCCCTACCCATTCCCACATGACTTGATGACTGGTTGCTGGCACTTCGCTCCCCACTGCCCCCATAACTCCCAGCCTAAGGTCCGGTGCCTAGCTCTTGCTGCAGCCTCTGTAGTCAGCACTGTCTCATCTGTTTCTCTCTGTCCCCTGTGCTCTCAGCTCCTGATCATGTCATTGCCTGAGGCATCTCTGTTAGGGTTTCCAAACCCACAATACCCCTTCTCTGTGTCACAGGTGTTCCTGGGCTCTATATGCCATGCTGTAGCCTAAACAATGTCTGTTAGATTCCCCATACTCAAGGCACCAATTCTTTCCATGGCATGCACTCCTGGATCCTATATACGCCACTGCCTGAACCGTCTTTTTAGGGTCACCAGTTCCACAGGTGCCCTTTGTCTATGTTGCAGGTGCTCCCTGGCTATAAGTTCGCCACTGCCTAAACCATGTCTCTTAGGCTCCCTGGACCTCGCAGCACTACTTCTCTGCATGGTAGGCACAGGTGCTCCCAGACCCTGAAGGTGTCACAGTCTAAACAGTGTCTCTTTGTCTTCCCAGTCCTGCCAGCACTCCAGTACCCAGATGCGCCCCTGCCTGAACTGTTTCTCTTAGGCTTGCTGGTCCTGCAGGTGGCACTTGTCTGGGTTGCAGGCACTCCCAGGGTGTCAACGTGATGCTGGGTGAACAGTGTCTGTTAGACTCCCCGGACCTGCACCCCCACTTCTGTATGTGGAAGGTGCAGGTGCTACTGTCTTTGTCTTCCTGGTCCCATCAGTGCTCCTGATGCCTAAATGCACCCTTGCCTGAACCATCTCTCTAGGCTTGCAGGTTCTGCAGTACCACTTCCCTGGGTCTCCAGCCTGGTCCCTAAACTCACACTGCCTGAACTGTCTCACTACCTCCTTGGTCCCGTGGTGCCCCATCTCTGTGTCAGGCTCCCAGGCCCTAAACCTGCGTCAGCCTGGAGAGACTTCCTTAGACTTAGGGTTTCAGCAGCGTGAGCTGTTCCTCTCCCTTTCACCATCACTCCGTCTCTCTTTCTCCGCCTCCAGTTCCAGTGGTGTCAGAGGCCAGGGCAGCACCATTCTCTCGGCAGTAAAAAGAAAAAGCAAAAAAACCCCAACCCCCCAAAAAAACAAAGAACCCTCAGTCACGGGGTCTGAGGCCTCTTGGGGAGGCCATACAGCCTGGCCTCCTCCCAGGAGAGTCCTGCAGTCCCTCTAGCCAGCTGTGCACTCTCCCAGAGGGCCCTGAATCCGATGAAACCTTTCACAGTTGTTTTCCCTGGATGAAGGGTTCTGATGAGTCACCCTGCCAGTTCCTCCTCCTTTCTGTCATTTTAATTTCCACTATTTGGCAGATTGTCCTTGTGCTGTCCTTTTTTTTTTTTTTTTTTTTACTTTTTTTTATTAATTTTTTTTTCTTTAAATAATTGAAGCTGTATTCTTCTCTTTTTTTGTTTTGAGTAGAGAACATCGCAAGTTTTCATAACATTTTTCCTCCCCAGTTGAAGGGTGGCTACTGACCATCTGCCGTCTTAACAGGAGCTCCTCCCAATTTAACTTCTAAGTACAAAAATTAGGTGGCTTTTTGTTTGAAGGAGAATAGTTTTACAGTATCAATTAATGCCTACATTAAATTAACAAAAAATTAAAAATCCATTTCCTGTCTATGGCCAAAAAACCATTGTTATCATATGAAATGATAAAATATTTAATGTCAGTATTTTAAATGAATGTTATATTTTTTCCCACTTTCAGTTGCCTTCCGGCTAGTGATTCATTTCGCAGTGATGTGGGAAAAGCAGTTGAAAATTTAATTCCTCCTGTACAGCATAGCCTCTTGGATCGAAAAGATAAAGAGGTAAAATTCTTCAGATATCATTTATTATTGATAGTTACATTGAGAAATTTTTATAGGTGTATTCGTTGGTATCTTTTGGAAAGATTTTATGTAATTCAAGGCACTGTGTTAAATGTTTGAAGTGATTTTGATATTGTTAATTACAAGCACACCTTAAAATTTGCTTATTTTGAAATACATAATGTGCCTATAAAATAGCATTCCCCTTTCTGTAAGAGTACAAGTGATTTTATGCTGATTATATATTAGAGTTGACCTTTTGATAAAATTCATATTGACTCTATAAATTCATTTTTATACTCATGCAATTAAAACATGATGACAGATATAATTTTAGAAGGGCAAAGATAATTATGTAATAATGCTGAGCAATAATAGTTTATTACTTGCATAAGTCATTGCAGTATCTCCCCAAAATCATAGTGATTTAAATCTCTAGATATTAGAAATGAGGAATAAAACATTTTTCTCTCTATTAAAATTTATTGTGCTTTCTAAAAACCTGCTTACTATCCATTGAAAGTTGAAATACAACAGCACTGAGTAGTGAATTTTCAGTTCTGTGCCTTGTGGGCAGTAAGAAAGAAGCTTTGATTTTGGAAGGAAAGTTGCCTATACCAATGTTCTGGGTTTTCCCAGCTTCATCAGTCTGAACATTATATCTCATCTTTATGTGCAGTGAAGGGAAGGGAATTTTTTTTTTCCATGAATATTTTGAATATACAGAATTCATACATTTAGGTAAAATTAAGATCCTCTGTAACTTATCTGTTCTGTCTTTTTATTTACTTGTTTTTTTTAAGGCAGGGTCTGTCTCACTATGTAGCCTGGGCTTAACACAAACTCACAGTCCTCCTGCCTCTGCCTCCTGAATGTTGGGATTATAGACTTGTGCCAATAGTCCTGGCTTGTTCTTTGCTTTCTTAAACTCTTATTTAACTGCTCTTTGAACTAGGTAATCACTTCCAGTTAAACTAAGGGATAGTGACTTATAGAAAAGAAAATCAAAGAATGACATACATATCATTTATATTTAAGTTTCTGTTCCCTAATACGTTCTAATACATTTTAAATTACAATGTATGCATTATGTGGTGTGAGATATTCACACATGGAAATGTGGCATATTGGTTGTTACAGGTGCTGTAGCAACTCCCTGTTAAATATGTTTTATCAATTAAAATGATCAAAATTTAAGTAATTAAATTAAATAACTGATTATGCTTAATATATCTACTTTCTAGAGGCTAGAGCCTGCAGCCTTCCCACTGTGGCATCCGATCCCATCAGATCTCGGAAGCTAAGCAGGGTTGGGCCTGGTTAGTATGTGGATGGGAGACCGCCAGGGAACACCAGGTGCTATAGGCTTGGGAGACGGACCTGACAACCCCCTCTCAAAAAAACAATCAGCTATTGAAAACCCTATGAATAACAGAGAAGCACTAACAATAGTGTTTCGTCTGTTGTACATAAGGTCACTGTGAGTCAGATACTGACTCCATGGCACCTAACAATAACAACAGAGCTTTTTATGAAACAACTAATACCAAATTTTGTAATTATATTATTAACTATAATTGTCAAAACTGAAGTCTATTATTGCTTTCAGGCTAAGATTCCATACTTTATTATTCCAGTATTTGTGAACTAATGATCTGTATTTTAGTCTACTACTATTTAGTATGTATAAATAAATGATTTCACTAAAGGTACAAGATCTTAAACTAAAAAATAATTTGTTCCAAAAATGAAAATATACACAAGACCCAAGTGAATGATTTTTGTTCCTAGCTAACATATTAGCTCAGTTCAAATTGATTATATAAATATGACCATCAAGTAAAAATTATGCTATTAGTTGAAATATACACTTATTGAAAAATGTGTTCTTCTAGTTACATAAACTTAGTAGTTTAATTTTGCTGCTATTCTTAGTGTCTAATCAGGAATGGGCGAAAAAGCTAGGATTAGTGAGTTTTCTCCTTTTGACCTTTTAAGTATAGACATCGCTTTTAAAAGAGTGGCATATCTCTGTATTATTTAAAAACAGGCAACTTAGTAAATTGCCTTGTCGTGAGTAGTGACCAGTTTTTATAGAGCAGAGAAAAAGAGTATAAATACAGCTTTCATTTTATTGAATGTTATACTATAGTTGATATATATATTATTGGTATAAAGTTACATTAAAATAGTGTTGAGTGAACATGCTATGACCACCCTCTAAAGTATGAGACAAAGTACCTAACTTCTTTATTTGAAAAATTGTTAATGTGTGAAGTATTTTGATTGAAAATATAGTTAAAGATATTTGAATATTTTCTTTGACAGTTGCTAATTTGTCCTCCTGTTACTCGATTCTTCTATGGATGCAAAGAATATTTCCATAAGCTGTTAATTCAGGGTGATTCTTCTGGAAGATTAAATATTTGGAACATATCAGACACAGCTGATGAACAGGAAGGTGAAGAAGGTAATACTAGGTCATATGCATCAATTTATTAATTTTAATTTAGCATCCTACATCATAACCACTGAATAACAGATTCATAATGTTCATGTGTCATTTTATTCTAAGAATTATAATTTATAAAAATTATCATTTAGTATGTTACTCAATCAGCCTACATTATTTTAATATTTTTAATTTTTTTAACATGCATAATTGTTTTTTGTTTTATACAAATAAAACATCCACAGGGCTGAAAATGACAACTTCTATTAGTTTGCAAGAAGCATTTGATAAACTGAATCCTTGTCCTGCTGGAATTATAGATCAACTTAGTGTGATTCCCAACAGTAATGAACCTCTCAAAGTAACCGCAAGTGTGTACATACCAGCACATGGGCGACTTGTTTGTGGCCGGGAAGATGGAAGCATAATTATCGTACCTGCCACACAGACGGCCATAGTACAGCTGTTGCAAGGGGAACATATGCTCAGAAGAGGTATACTGAAGATCTACAAATGTCTAAAGTATTTTGAGAACTCTGTGAGCCTGATAGTGAAAATGTCTCTACTCTGTTTTCAAGAAACAGAATCAAAGATCAGTGTACCTGTTAGTGTCCTTTGTAGTTGATAAAGTTTAATGTGCAGATAGCAAAATATTAAATGTCTATTATTGGAATTATTAAATATGTATAAATGCCATGCAATGACCACAAAAAAGAAGTGTTCATTGTTATTTTTTGGTATGTATTAATAGTTTAACTGTTAATTATTTCTGTTGATTACTAAATTACTACATATCCAGAATATTGATAATCTTCTAGAATAATGCTGTCCAGTAGAAATTTAATGTAAACCATATATGTAATTTTCTAATAGCCATGTTAAAAAATAAAATGAAACAGTTGAAATTATAGTACTGTGTATTATATAGTCCAATATATAAAAAATGTTTTCATTTTGATTTTTAATCAATATAGAAATTATTAGTGAAATATTTTATATTTCCTTTAGTTCTAATTCTTTCAACTCTCCTGGCTATTTGACATGTACATATGAGTCCGAATTAGCCCTCTTTCAAGGGTTCAGAAATCTCATGTAGCTAAGTAGCTCCTGTATTGGACAGAGCAGCTTTAGAAGATAATTCAAAGCTTTTTCTGTGATAAAATTTGTAGCTCTTCTGACATTTCATGTTTGCTTTTACTTGTTAACACTTTGAAAGACTTCAGTTTTCCCATTTTAAATCAAAACCTCATTCACAGGTTGGCCACCTCACAGAACACTCCGTGGTCATCGGAACAAAGTCACATGTTTGCTATATCCTCATCAGGTCTCAGCCCGCTATGATCAAAGATACCTGATATCTGGAGGTGTGGATTTTTCGGTCATAATTTGGGACATATTTTCTGGAGAAATGAAGCATATCTTCTGTGTTCATGGTGGCGAGATCACTCAACTTCTAGTTCCACCTGAGAACTGTAGTGTAAGTTGATTTACATAAAAGATTATTTCACTGCGGTAGAGTGGGTTATGTTGCTATCAGGGGGATAAATAGAATCCGGAGTTACTTAAATTATGCCAAGAGGATTAACAAAACTCAATTTTAACATCAAGATAATAGTAACATGTAATTTTAAGACAAAGTTATGATCATTTACTTTTGGACACATAGAAACAGAAGATAGACATGTGGGTTTTTTTTCCTGTTATTAGCGCCTAAATTACATGCCATATCCCTGAAACCTAGGAGCAGCTTAAAAAATATTTATTAAGTGAAATGTCAAGTTTTTGTTTTAAAATAATTTTAAATATCCCCAAAGACATTCTGTAATCTTACTATTTTGGGGTCATCTGAGCAAAATGACAGTGAACATGCACGTTGGTAGAGGCAAAATGTTTATCAAAATTTATCAATAAAGTTCACTTAAATAAATGATTATTGTGACAACAGCAAAGGAAAAAATGTTCTAGAATAGAAAAACGCTAGTTGTGTTTAAAAATTCTTTAAACTGTCCTTTATTATAAGACTTGTGATTTCTCCTTTCATATTTTATAGTCACATTTTGTTTCTTAAAATATATAAAGTTGTTAAGAAAAAGAACTAAGAAAAAAATCGTTGTTTTCTAGTTTAAGTAGATGTTGTTGTTGTTGTTGTTGTTAGGTGCCATCAAGTCAGTATCCGACTCATAGCGACCCTCATAGGGTTTTCAATGGCTGAGTGCTTCGGGATTGCCTTGGGAGTGGATTGCCAGGCCCTGCTCCCATTTTTGTGGTGCTGGGAGTTGAACTCGGTACCTCAGAGACTGCAGTGCAGCACTCTACCCACTGAGCTAAATCCCAGCCCAGCTTAAGTAGATAGTGAGGAAAAATGATTTCCAACAATCTGCTATGGAGACTGGATACTCCAGCTGGAGATGAACTCTGAAGACAGACTTGAGTCTCTCTTTCCCAATTTCACATACTTGCCTCAGAAGACAAACTTATTTTCCCACTGTCTACATATTTAACATGCCTTCTTTTCCTACTCCTTTATTTTGGAGTCATTTCTAGCCTCTTTACTACTCAAAAGATTTTCAAATTGCTGCTATTGATTAGCATTAATTTAATGCCAATACAATGTCAGTGTTTCTATATATTGGTACTTTATTTTTAATGAAGTATTTCTCTATTCTTTTTATTAGTGAGAGTTTTAATTATTGAAGAAATTTGTCATGGTCATAGATAATAAATATTACCTAAACATAATATTATGCCTTGTACCTACATTGAATAATTTTACTTTTATGTTGACAGTTGTTTGTTTGTTTATTTATTTATTTATTTATTTGGAATGCTGGGGGTCAAACTCAAGGCCTTGTGCATGATGGGCAGGCACTCTACCACTGAGATACCTCTGCCAGCCCTGTTTTTTGTTTTTTAAAAATATCTCATTTAATATTTTTTCCAAAATAGTAAAAGTTCATTAAGAAAACTTGCTTTAAGATTGAGGTTTTTTTCCTCTAATACTGAGGGATTGAACCCACGGCCCTGTACATTCTAAGCATATGCTGTACTACTGAGCTGCCTTCCCAGCCCCTTTTTTATTTTTATTTTGAGACAGGGTCTTACAGAGTTGCACAGACTGCCTCTGGCCTCATACTTGAAATCCTCCTGCTTTAGCCTTTCAGGTCACTGGGATTTTAGGTGTGTGCCATGGTACTCAGGTGAAATCGAGTTTTGGTTCATTGAACACCCTGATTAACTGATACTTAACTTTACCTGATACTGATTATTTTAATGAATTAAAATATAGTAAAAAAATCAAATAAAAATTTTCCTGAAGGATACCTTTGGAGATGCAAAAGAGTAATTTCAGAAAATAAATAGTAATTTTAATATTGAAGTTGATTGAAGTGATTTGTGATTTTGTAGTGCCAAAGGATTATTGAGAACAATTTAGGAAGTTTTTTTGAGGGTAGTAATTACTCTCTGCCAAGTAATGTGTTTATAAAGTGATGCAAGATATATAGGCTTACATTTTAGAAAGTGATAAGGCAAGTATTTTAGTAAGCCTTGTAGAAAAAAAGACTATAAATGGTAAAGGAGAGATACTAACAAAATATTTTCGTGCCAATGAGGGCAGGGGCCTCAGAATATCAGAGATACTCAGAGAAACAAAGAACTTTGGCAAGCTACTCAAAAGAAACCAGGTTTGACTATATTTTAACTTCATGAGGGGTGCTGGAATTTGTAGTTTTGAGATCTCCAATATTAGGTTATGTGCTATTTCTATTTCTTTCTTAAGATTATAGAATGTAGAGGTGGCGAATCCAGTTTGATCTTTTTTTTTCTTTTTGGTGTGGTTTCTTAATAAAACAAAATGTACTTTATATACATATGAAAGAAAACTGAAATGAAACATTTGTTTGAAATGAGGCTATTTACTTAATAAACATATAAGTTATATAATGTAAATATAAAATAAAGTGTGATACCATTTTTGTTTGTCATTGCAAGTTGTGTTGATTGTTTTTAAATGAGTTGTTTTAAACGAGTTGTTTTGGCCTGTTTCTACTCAGATATGGTAGTTCTTATGCAATTTAATTGTATTGAAATTTATAGTGTAATCTTTACCTCATTAGTAAATAAGATTCACACCTCAAATGTTCACACAGGGTACTTTATTTTAAATTTACTTTATTTTTATTTATTTAAAAATTTTGAATTGCTTTGTGTTTCTGGGAATCAAACCCAGAGCTTTGTGGATTCTAGGAAAGCACTCTACTAATGAGCAATATCCCCAGCCACAGGAGATGTTTTGAAAAATCTTTTAAAAAACATATTTGCTAAAATTGTAACTGGCTTATTAACTTTTCTTCTGCATCTGGATTATTTATTAGTGTCTTAAAACATTTTATTTTATTTCGTTTTTTTGTAATATTGGGAGGCTGAACCTAGGGCCTGATGTGTACTTCGCAAGTGCTCTACCACTGAACCACACTCCAAGCCCCTTTTTATTTGTTAAGACAAGGCCTCACTAAATTATGCAGGCTGCCTCTGGCTTTGAACCTGCGGTCCTCCTGCCTCTACCTCCTGAGTCCCTGGGGTTACAGGCGTGCGCCACTGTGCCTGGCCAGAATTTTTCTGTATTACAATGTTTTAGTACTTTAGAACTCTAAATTTTGGTTTAATTCTCATTTTGAGAACTAAGAAATTTAAGCAACACAGAGCAGTTAGAAATAGAATGCTTTCCAGATTTGAATGGCTGTCTGGGCTAGGCTTGGGTCAATTATTATCAAAATCTAAACTCTAGGAGAGGGGAGGCCAAAAGAGTATTCTGGTTGTCTGGGGACTCTGAGGCGGAGGGATGAAGAGATGGAAGGCAACTTTTTCAAATGTCTGTAATGCTGCAGCTGAAAATTCCAAGTCTCAATCATTAGAATTATGTAGGGACACAGGAGAATGGTCTGACATCTTCTCTCCTACGTTCCTGCCAGGTTAGTTTACCTTTCCTTGCTATGTATTGTTCTGCTTTTACTATAAATTCTAGATGTAAACAATACCAAAACCTGGAACTTTTTCTTTTATTTCCACATGGAATACTGTTAGAGAAAGAAACTGGGCTTTGGAAAACATACTAAGATAGAAAAATACTTTAAAAATATCAAGACTGCATTATAAAACATTTCCTTTTAATAAGCCAGGTAGGTATTAACAGGAATGAAAAGTCAGAGATTAAAAAATAACACCTAGTAAAATATTTCCTAGTAAAATATTTCCTACTTAAAGACTGATAGTGATATCTTTGCATGGAGCTTTCCACATTTTTCAGTTGATTTTCATTTGCAGTTGTTGGTCAAATTGAGAAGTAAGGTCGATGAAATAGAACATTTGTAGTGTAGTGATACAATACAGTACTATTTGCTTACATTAAAAATGCACAAATCCATACTCATGGATACGTGGATAGGCCAAATATTAAAACTGAACTGGAAGAATAAATACCAAATTCAAATGCTGCTTTGCTTTTGGGTATGAGGGGAATCAATATGGATGGAAACAAAAAATGCAACTTCTTTAAGTGTCACATTTTATTCACTTTGATGATTAACATGTCAGAGCTGTTTTTCTGTTGTTAGAACTATTCAGAACAGAATTTTTGGAAAATATTTTAAAATAAACTATTCAAGATCAATGTTTCTTCCTGTGACCATATAGACTAAATCCTTTGATATATTAACTAAAAAAGGATTTCTTTTTGTTTATTATATCTTACTAAACTTTTATTGTTAATCTCCAAAACATCCAGAAGGGGGCAGTATGGATTTGTAAATACAGGAATGTCTCACATCTAACCTGAATGTTGGTGCTTGTGTCTTCATTTGACAATGTTAGATTTCTAGCTCCTAAAGAAAGGTTTGATAATATGAATGGTGCGTGTGACTAAATATATATTAGTGTGCTGAGTGTTCAGAGCCACTAACAGCAATTAACAGATTGGATTTTCTTTTTAATAATTGTACTTTTATTCTAAAAAAAAGTATTGAAAGCCTTTACCTGAATTAGCTTTTATCTGACCATTTTGAATGTGAATTTTTATTAACCTAAGTTGAATAATATTTTTCAAAAGCAATGTTTAAATTATAGCATAGTCTCTGAAGCAAGCAAACTTCATTAATACAAAGTAAGCAAAAGCAGGAGGCAACTGTCAGTTTTTAAAAATATGTAACATTTCTGTAACATTCTTTTTCTTAACACTTAATCTCTTATATTTTGAGATGGTTTTCATGTTTTTATGCATTTAGCATCTCATAAAAACTTATTTTAAAACATTAAATAATGCATAATAGTAGAAAGTACAATATTTATAATAGAAAGTATGCTCATCTTTCTCTGTCACTTAGAATATTACTATTGGATCATTGTTAGTGATATTCTTTAATTTTTTAAATTCTATTGGACAGTTCAGAATGTTTTCCTCTTACCAACACTGGTGGTAAGAATTAGTATTGCTAAGTCTTTTTGAAGTTCTAGAATGATTTCTTCAGATAAATTCTTCAGTTTGAAATTTATGTTAAAATAAATATATTAATATTTACAGGCATTTGAGCAGGTACTGTCAGATTGCCTTCAAAAGATTAGAAATAATTTTGGACAGCCACCATTGTACTTACAGAACTCTTTATCATCCTGCTTATAATCTTTTAGATTTTGCTAGTTTTCTAGCCTTGTAAGTAGCTGTATATAGAGTATATGTAAGTATAGATCTCATTGTTATTTATAAAAAACAATAGAATTAAAATGGCAATAATATATTGGTTGTACAATCTGATGGCTTTACCTTCTGTATAATTTTGTTTTCTATTTCTTTTTCTTTGCTTTTCTTTTTTTTTTTCCTTCAGTGCTAGGGATCAAACCCAGAGCCTTATGTATGCTAGACATGCTTTACCAATGAGCTACATCCCTGACCATATCTGTTGTTGTTCAATGCCATACAGTCAGGTCTGACTCATAGCAACCCTATATACAACAGAAGGAAACACGACCCAACATAGTGCCATGCCTGGCAGTATGTCTGACAATGCTCCTCTGCTATTCATAGAGCTTTTGATGGCTGATTGTTTCAGGACTGGACTGCCAGGTCCTTGGATGCCTATGCTACCCCCTGTATTCCTAGGCAGTCTTCCATCCAAGGACTAACCAGGCCCTACCCTGCTTAGCTTTTTTTTTTTTTTTTTTTTGCGGTACTGGGGGTTGAACCCAGGGCCTCGCGCCTGCATGCTCTGCAAGTGCTGGACCACTGAGCTGCACCTCAGCCCATTTTTTTTTTTTTACTTTTTGAGACAGGGTCTCGCTGAGTTACGCAGACTGCCTCTGGTCTTGAACTTGTGATCCTCCCGCCTCTGCCTCCCGAGCTGCTGGGATTACAGGCGTGCGCCACCATGCCCGGCCTGCCTGCTTAACTTTTGAGATGAGACAAGATTAGACACCAGGATGGTATGGCTGGAGGCACCCAGCCTTATTTATTTATTTATTTGTTTGTTTGTTATTTATTTAGGCAGAGTCTCACTATAGAACCTAGAACTTGCAATCCTCCTGCCTCTGCCTCCTAAGCGCTGGCGTTATAGGAATGTGCTACCAGTCGTCACTGTTTTCTCATTTTAAAACTATTATCGTATACTAATTTATTCAAGATAAAAAATTAAAGTTTTCCTGCTGCATAATGTCTAAACAATAAGAACAACACGCATAATGTCTATATATTCAACTTTTGTAATAACCCTGTCTTTTGTGTAGGAAGCTGAAAAACCAGCACTTACACCAAGAGACTGTCTGTGTCAGGCCTTTTCACAGTAGTGAGAAAGATGTATCCTTTTTTCTGGCTGTGCTGATACTGTGCCAAACATTTAAGAAATTTAGAAATTCCTCTAGTTTGGAATGATTCTTTTATATTTTAAGTCATATCCTTTGTAGTAAAGATGATTCTGTTGGGTATTTTTTTTTTTCGATAACAGGCAGAAGTGATTTGGTGCTACACATTGTGAATTAAGTAATTGGTTTAATTGATATTTCAGGGTGAAGACAAAGTATAACACAGAGCAAAGACTTTTTATTAAAAATAGTCATAAGATAATTTCAGCCGAAGTTATAATTTCTTTTAAAATGTCAAGAAATTGCTAGGAAAATGAATTACCTTTAAGGTTACTATTCAGTTAGATGGAACATACTTTTGATTAGGACCAGAGATATGATAGTTGATAAGGTATACACTGTGTTTAATAGAATTTAATCTAATAAGAAAGCCAGACTAGCAAGCAGGCATTTATAATGCAGCATGATACATTTTATGAAGGGAGTTTTTGAGGATCTTCTGGGAATACGTAAATGGAAACTTAGGAGATCAGGGTTGGGTAGTTTTGAAAGTCTTTCAAGAAAGGCAGTGTCTGTTGCATTGGGGCATATTGGTTTTGTAGGTGTTTATAAAATCAAACATGGTACATGAACTACCTCTGTTTGCAGAAGCACTTAGTGTTATGTGTTTTATGTGGAAGAGTCTGGAGTACTTAATGAATTTTCCTGACCAGCACCTGATGGATCTCTCTGTAACAGATAAAGGCTGGCATTGAGGTAAACACTGGCAGGAATTCAACACAGTATACATTACTTTGAAAATAGCCACAGAGAGATGAAATTAATGGTTTGTATGTTCTGCAAGCTAGCTGTATGTGAGTATTAGGATATTTTATTTCATCCTACTTACAAAGGATGTTTGGGGGAAAAAAGGTTAAGATAAAATCTGAAGCTAGTGAAAAGTAGAATATTTAAATTTGTGGAAAGAAACATTTGACAAGCTAAAGTAAAATGAGAATAGAATGATATAGTTAGAAAAGAAGAATGTACGCTAAAACCAACAAAAATGTTGGGTTTTATATGATTTTTTTGAGTTATTATCAGTAGTTTGTCTTAGCCATGGGTGAAGACTTTGAAAAGAAGCAGGAGAAAACACTCTGTTGTAAGCATGTTGTTGTTGTTAGGTGTTGCCAAGTCAGGCCCAACTCATAGCGACCCTGTGCGTGCCTGAAATAACAGGACTAGTGGTTAGTTGGGCCGGTAAGAGTGGGTCTTTTAGAATAAAACAAACTTAAATTTGTGTCTTTGCCTTGTGGTAATTTCAACAGGTTATTTAACATCTTTGAGCCCTAGCGTCCCTGTCCATGAAGTTTTGGCCTCATGTTTATAAGTAACGCCCGTTCTGTATTAGGAGCTCATCAAGTTATTATAATTGTTATTTTTTTCTATTTTCAGTTAACTATATCCTCATTTGGGTGATGAAGGCTTATAGGCGGTATGTGTATTCATTCCCACACGGAAATGACTTTATCATAGATACACTTTGTTCCTATGTCAGGAACTACTTTTCATTTTCCTGTTTCTTAGCTATGGCCAGGTGATTTTAGAACCTGTCCAAATTAGGAATGAGTCTCTTTTCTCTACTAGATTGACTTTGAATCCTTTTTTTTTTTTTTTTTGGAGGAGCGATTATTATTTTTAAGGAATATATTTTAAATTAATGCATAGTAATTGAACATATTAAGGGATAATAAATCTGCATCCTTTTATTGCATGAAATAGATGTTTCAGCATACCAAGAGACAGTGATGGATAAAAGGGTTTTGCTCTCTCATAATTCCTTGGAAGGTACAGTGCTAATGACTATGTTCTCCTACTCATTGTTTGAAAATTGGGGTTTCTGGCTCTGAAAAGACTGAGTCATTTCTTCTGGACACTTGTGGGTGGGTCACAGAGGGTGCCAGCAAGACCACAGGTGATAAAGGGAGAAATTTGACTCCAGTTTTTGCTTTTCTTAGGGCATAAATTATGGAGTAGGCAAAACTTTCTTGCATTCTAATTGTGGATCTTGAAGGTTAGAGTTCTCTGTTTTCTTTGATATAGACTTAGAAAGCAAGCCAACAGCCTTCTAAAACAAAAAAAGTACTTTTAGCATGTATGTTTTGTTAATTTAGTACTAGGAAATTGACATAGATCTTTTTACTGTCTCTGGTTACAATAACAAAGACAGTGTCTGTCAACCTTTTTGTTTCCATGAGAAAGGAAAGAAGAGATCTTTCGTGGTACTATCAGAGGTCTGTAAATTCAGTGTTTATTTCTTGTAAGGATATGGGTATGGTTGGGGGAAATATGTTAAGTTATGGCAAGCAGCTTAAGAATTGCCAGGGCAAATGTATAATGTCCCATTCATGTTCTGATTGGATGAGTCAGTAAGCAGAGGACAGCACCAACAGACAGCCACCTGGAGTTGTAATTCTGTACATTTTGACAATCTAGGCCCTTGTTCCAGAAGGTGGTAGTCCCTGCATTTGTGCTGGGAAGATAAATGGGGACAGCTGATTGGTATGCAGAGTGGAAAAGGACAACGCTTGGTTTTTTTGTTTGTTTTGTTTTGTTTTTGAAGACAGGGTCTTCCTGTGTAGCCCAGGCTAGCCTCCAACTCAACAATCCTCCTCCCTTTACCTCCCAAGCGGTAGGATTATAGGTGTTCTCCATCATGCCGAGCACAGGACAACACTCTTGAGTTGCTTTAAAACACCACCACCACCATCACAACCATCTTAAATGTGGCTTTTTTGTTTCCTAAAATCCATAAATCCATAAATGAAGTTAAGGATAGTACTTTAATGTTTTAGACATGAAATGAAAAATAAGGAAGTAAAGTCAATAGAAAAAAGGTTCGAGAAAATATTTAAGGAGCAGTGGAAGGTGCTCATTGAGTTGTTGAATATTTTTATTGACTCATTCATTGTTTAAAGTATTATGCACTTCATTGTTGTAATTTTAAGGACAAGGGTGAGTGATATTGGTGATTATGCAGATGGAACTATTCAGATTAAAGCAGAGATGTTACTATGAGAAGAAAGTATTAAAAGGAAGAAGCTAATGTTATTTGAAGCCTGCAGCTGTAGCCCTGTGGCATCTGATTCCATCAGATCTCGGAAGCTAAGCAGGGTCGGCCTGGTTAGTACCTGGATGGGAGACCGCCTGGGAACACCGGAAGCTGTAGGCTTGGGAGAAGGACCTGGCAACCCCCTCCCAAAAATCAATCTGCCATTGAAAATCCTATGAACAGCAGAGAAGCACTGACAATAGTGTTTCCCCTGTTGTACAGAGGGTCGCTATGAGTCGGATACCGACTCAATGGCACCTAACAACAACAACAACAATGTTATTTGAAGACCTATAGATGTTTGAAGTAGATATCTAAGCATTGACAATATTTAAAAACTTCTTCAGAAAATAAGTGTAATTACATTTTAAAAGACAGAATCTATAGTATATAATGACAATGACAATGGTGTTTTTGTAGTTTGGTGCCATTGAATTGGGTCTGACTCATACGGACCATATGTGCAACAGATGAAACACTGTCTAACACTGTGCCATGCCTGGCATTATTGTCAGTGCTTCTCTGGCATTCATAGAGTTTTCAATGGCTGATTGTTTTTTGGGAGTTGACTGCCAGGTCCTTCTCCGAAGCCTACAGCACCTGGTATTCCCAGGTGGTCTCCCATCCAACTACCAACCAAATCCCCAACCCTGCTTAGATTCCAAGATCTGATGAGATCAGATGCAGGGGGCTATGGGTGAAGCCACAACAATGGTGTAGGTGATATTAACTACTACCAATTTTTTTTCAGTACTGTGGGGTTGAATCCAGGGCCTCACACATGGCTTCTAAGTGCTCTACCACTGAGCTGTACCTCCAAGCCTGCTTGTCACTCTTTTATCTTGAGACAGGGTCTTGCTAAATTATACAGGTTGCCTTTGGCCTCGAACTTATGATTCTCCTACCTCCACCTCCTAAATTGTTGCTAGGATTATAAGTGTGAACTACCACACCTAGCACTACTACCATTTTTTGTATTCCTAGTATGTTAATCTCTGTCCTAATTTGTTTCTGTACATTATTTCATTTAGTTCATACAGCAATTCTGTGAAATGTGGTTATTACTGTTAACCACATTAGACAGAGAAAAGAGGCTCAGAGAAGTTGAATAACTCATTTACGTCACATAGATAATAAGTGGCTGAGCTAGAATCTGAGATTAAGTAGTCTGACTTGATGAATTTACCCACCATGCAAACCTCCTCCTAGCAGATTTACTAGTCTTAAAAAATTGCATTTCTGCAATATTTTGATATTTTACATTATTGATTTATGTAAGTACATATGATTTCGCTGTATGCTTAGTTGTTCAATATATTTAAAAATGCTAAATTTACTTTGTAGAATACAACATTCTTTTGGATTCTTAAATTTCTAATTTCACTTAGAGAGCTGTTCATTGCTCAATTCTCTTGTAATTTCTCTTTCAGTTTTTTTTTTTTTAATTGGTTACTCAGGTGTAGAGTCTATCCCTTTTTTCTTCTACTTGTAAAACATTACTTGCTCCTTAAATACATGGCATAGTTTTACTCGACTTTCATTAATATTCATGTGTACTGACTGTTAAAATTTTTGAAAATAGTGGTGGCTAAGAAGTTCAAGGAGCTGGAGTTTAGCTCAGTTGGTGGAGGGCTGCTCTACACTCTCTGAGGGCCTGGGTTTGATCCCTAGCATGCAGAAATGGCAGAAGGACCTGGCAACCCACTCCTGAAACAATCCCCAAACAGTCCGCTATCGAAAACCCTATGAATAGCAGAGAAGCACTGACATAGTGGGGCATGGCACGGGCACTGACATAGTGGGGCATGGCACAGTGTCAGGGTGTGTTTTGTTCTATTGTATGTGGGGTCCCTATGAGTTGGAGCTGACGCAATGGTACCTAACAACAAGTTCAAGCTTTACCTGTTATCCTTCTGAATGTGAGAGAACCAAATCCAGTATATTTTGATATATTTTCCTCTGGCATTTTAAAATGCATTTGTTATATGCTTGTGATTATACTTTAGACATAGTTATCTGTGCATATTGCATCTTCATTTAAGGTTATAACATATTTTTCCAAGTTATTATATTTATTCATGAAAGTAATTTTTAATGATTGTAAAGTAATATTTCATTGGATGGGCAGGCTATATTTACTTCGCAATTTTCCTACCTTAGATATTTAATTGTTCCCAATTTCCACTATTGTAAATAATACAGTATTGATTATCTTTGTGTGTAAAAATTTTCTTTCCTTTGAGATTATTTCCTTTGGATAGATTTCTTAAACTTTTTAGATTCTAGAGCCTCAGAATTTTTGTGTAGTAGGTTCTTAACATTTACCAAATTGTTTCCACCCTCAGTGCCTCTTTCATTGCCCCTTTCTGTACAAGATGTTATTTGCTTCCATGCATAAGTTCCCACATCAGTATAATGGAAATAAGAATGATACTTACCTCAGACTGTTGTTGTGGGGACTATAATGATTCACTGCCAAGCATTTAGAATATTGTTTCATTCAAAGAAAGGACCCATTAAATGCTGGCTCTTTACTATTGGTAATTTTTAGAATCTTTGGCTAAGTTGACAGCTGAAAATAGTGTCTTACTGTTTGAACTTGCTTTTCTTTTATTAATAGACATACTGAAATTTTTCTGTGAGAATTTCAGTGAATTCTTAAGGTCTTTTTTTAACCTTTGATGTTGTGTATTTTTTTTTAACTTCTTTGGAATATTATTGTTTGTAAGAGCTCTTAACTAAAATGTTAAACTTGTGTGGCTTCTGTTTTGGGAAATTTCTTCTAGTTTATTGTTTAATTTTGAATTTTTTAAACCTATAGATATTTTCAGTTTTTCTGTGACCTAATTTATGTTTTCTTCTGTGTAGCTTCTTTCTTGTTTTTAAGACTTGGACCCCTCACCCCTGGAATTTGATAAAACTTGATTAAAAGCATTGTTGTTGTTTTTGTTGTTGTTGTTGTTGTGTGCTGTTGAGTCATATCTGACACATAATGACCCTTATAGGGTTTTCAATGACTGATTGTTTTGGGATTGCCTTGGGAGTGAATTGCCACATCCTTCCCCCATTGATTAAAAGCACTAGATGCATTAAAAAGAAACATAAAATATTTTATCAGAAATTTATTTTTGTTTGTGGGGTGAGAAAAAGATAGAATTATCTTTTTTTTTCCAAGCTAACAAATTATCAGAATATTATATATTGTGAGGTGTGGAGGTTGAGATAGCATCTCGCTATGTAGTTCAGGCTGGCTTTGAACTCATGATCCTTCTGCTTTAGCCTCCCAAGTTCTGGGATTCACAACATGTATCCCCATGCCTGGATACAATGTTATTTATTAAATCTTTATTTTTCTGATATGCAGCATCTTAATCTTATATGAAATGCTTCATATTTATTTTCTATTTTATGAGGAAGCAGTTGAAGAAAGATAGGAGTTCTGTTTAGCCTGTTATTTTCTTTACAATCTGTTGTATATACAGTAAATAAAGGACAATGTTAAAACTGTTCCTTGAAATTCTTATTTTTCATGTAGACTATAATGACCTAGTTAGTGGGTTAGTCAGTGGTTTGGTTGGATCACACGGTCTTATTTTATGAGACAGATATTAAAGAAACAAAGAAGAATGGGTTTCTGAAACTTGTATAGTTTTGTTGTGATCTAGTTTTATGGAAGTATGGAAATGAAATTAACATTTAATTTCATAGACTCTTTTTTCCCATCAGGTAGAATATTTAAAAGTGATAAATGATGCATCTTAATGGCACATTTATGTTCCATAGAAAGAGTTCTGGGAAGTACAAGAAATAATGATTAAGATACTGGTGGGATTGATTTATGAGCAAAAGAAGCAAATCATTTATAGCTTGTCTAATGATGGGCATATTTAAAAGGAAACAAGAATGTTCATATATTTAAGGAATAGTCCTACAAAGGGAAAATTGGGCAAATACAAGATTATTCTCAAATGATATGAAGAAAAATCGTGATGTAACTTAGAAAACAAATTGCCCGAAATAGAAAATTAAAAAAATATATTCTTTATATTGGGAATGGCTGGAAAATAGAATCATCTCCCAAGAGAGCTTGTGGATGGGATAAACTAGCTGTCTCTAATTTCTGTACTTCATAGTAGATGCTTAGGAACCGGTTACATGAGAGGTTTCTGGGAATGGTTTAAAATGAAGTCTTGCAAAATGTGAAAGGTTAGACTGGATGACCTAGGTGGTGTGTTCTGACTCTGCTAGATTCTGTGATAGCTTGTGGCAGATTGCTCTTCAGCACTAATGTACTAGGAAGATTATTATTTCTTGGAAAATTCCGTGAGCCTTTATTTGGTTTAGTATTAGTATTCTTTGCAAAGTAAAATTTCACCTTGGAATGTATTTGCTTTGGCCCAGTGTTCCCACCAGGCCCCACTAACCCAGTTATCTGAGTTTTTTCTTAAAAAAAAAAAAAAAGAATTTTGACTTGATTAAATGATCGGTTGCTGAGAGCCTCTCCTTTTACTTTTTGTGGTGCTTTGCAGTTGAAGCCAGAGCCTCACACATACATTGCAAGTGCTCTACCACTAGGCTACTCCCCCAGCCCATTTTTGATTTTTTATTTTGAGCCATGGTCTTGGTAAGTTGCTCAGGCTGCATTTGGCTTTGAACTTGCGATCCTACCTCTACTGCCCGAGTTGCTAGGATCATAGGCGTGTGCCACTGTGACTGGCAGCCTTTACTTCTTTTGGAGGTGCTTGGGGGTTGAACCCAAGGCCTTGAACATATTTTGTAAGTGCTCTGCCACTGGGCCGCACCCCCCAGGCCGTTTTTAAATTTTTTTATCTTGAGACAGGGTTTCACTAAGTTGTGCATGCCGCCTCTGGCCTCAAACCTATGATTTTCCTGCCTCAAGCGCCAGAGTCACTGCGATTACAGGTGTGAGCCACTGTGCCTGGCAGCCTTTACTTTTAATTAGGATTGGCTGTCGGGCTGGGATTTAGCTCAGTGGGTAGAGCGGTGCGCTGCAGTCTCTGAGGCCCCGAGTTCAATTCCCAGCACTGCAAAAATGGGAGCAGGGCCTGGCAATCCACTCCCAAGGCAATCCCGAAGCACTTAGCCATTGAAAACCCTATGAGGGTCGCTATGAGTCGGATACCGACTCGACGGCACCTAACAACAACAAGGATTGGATATCATTAGTGTATATTGCTTCTAGGGCAGAATTAATTTGGTAAATTTCTTTTTTTTGGTTGTACTTGGGTGTTGAATCCAGGGTGTCACACATGCTTGGTAAGCGCTGTACCACTGTGCTGCACCCCAGCCCATTGTTTATTTTGTATCTTGAGACAGGGTCGTGCTAAATTATGTGGGCTACCTCTAGCCTCAAACCGCAAACCTCCTATCTCCGCCTCCTGAGTTGCTGTGGTTACAGGTGTGAGCCACTGTGCCTGGCTGTTGAATAATTTCTGTCTGTAAAATAGTAGGGAAATTGATAGGCTGCTCAACCCATGTTGCACAGATTCACCATAAAAATAAAAAATTTTAAGTGGAATTTATATTTACGATTTTAAGTCAGTTGATAGCAGTATTGGTGAAGTAGAAATTGTGAGACAATCACAGAACTTTTATTTATTGGTTCTTTTTTGTCTTAAGAAATACAGCTTTCTGATTCTGAACATTTACTAGATGGTTAGACAGTAGTACCTTTACTTGGTTTACATATCAGATGGGCATCTTTTGCCACAGGGAGGGGGGCAGTGCTTGTCTCACCTGTGTGCTTCCAGGCAAAGTATGTTTCTTTAAGAGATTTGCAGATAATGTTGTATTGGTGGTGGTTTTTTTTTTTTTTTTTTTTTTTTTTTTTTTTTTTTTTTTTTTTTTTTTTTTTTTTTTTTTTTTTTTTTTTTGTGTGTGTGTGTGTGTGTGTGTGTGTGTGTGTTTCTAGAGATTGAACCCAAGGCCTTGCATGTGCTAGGTAAGTGCTCTGCCAGTGAGTTATATCTCTAGCCCTCCTCCTCCTCATCTTATCTTTTGAGACAGGGTCTTGCTTTGTAACCCATGGAAAAAAATGAAATGAAATGGAATTAGTCAGATTATACAGTTAGTCATTGCAGGTGTGGTAGATGTTCAGTAACTCGGATCTCTAGAATTTAATAATAAAGTAATTGTACTAATTCAACTTATGTATAGGGAAACTAGACCTAAATCAGGAAGAAAATATGAATTATATTCTTTAAGAAGTGCTTCTTTAAAATTCTGAGGACAGATAAGAAACAAGTTAATTGTCTTTAGCAAATCTTTTAGATGCTTTCATTGAACAGATAGCTGAGAATTATTTATCATTACTCTGTTCATTGTTTGAATTACAATTAATACCAAAGTAGTACTTGAATGGTCTTTTTCCTTTTGCATTAAATAGGTTAGACATTTGCTTTGTTTATACCATTAATTTGTTTCACACAGGCTGCAAAGGTAACCATCAACTCAGAATTAATTAGGGGAATCAAAATTAATGAGGTTTTACTGTATTGGGCCATTTCTACTCTAGGCCAGTTTCCTCTATATGAGTTGGACTAGCATTTTTTTGAAAGAAGAAAAATTAGATTTATTTTAATCCATATTTAAAAAGCAGAGAACCATCATTTCTTGTGAGTTAAGTACCTATAATAAGTATGCTTTCTTGGGCTTAGTAATATTGATCTTTTTTGTTTTCATTGTTGATTATTTTGGCTATTTCAAGACTTTTTTTATTACAGTAAAACTGAAGTTAACTCTTCGGATGCTTTTTGTCATTTAGAGATAAAATTTTTATAATTTTATATAAGTGATAAAATGACCATTTTCTGGGTAGAGCCTGCCACTTGCCAGTTTTAGCATTAGTCATTGTGAGAGGGAAATAAAACTATGTGCAAATGAAAGGTAGAACTTTTGTAGTTAAAGCTCTTTTTTTCAAACCTTTAGAAAATTACATCCCATAACCAATAAATATGATCCTATGCTATTATTTAAAATTTAGTTTGTGTGTCCTTTTTTACTATGTAAAAATATTATGGTAGAGCTTTTAATCAATCAATTAATTTTTTGGAGTACTAAGGGATTGAACACAGGGCCTTATGCATACTAGACAGATGCTCTACTACCTACCTGCCCCCCCAAACCCCTGTTTTATTTTTTACTTTTCAGACAGGACCTTGCTAGGTTGTACAGGCTCTCTCTGGCCTAGGACTTGAAATCCTCCTGCCTCAGCCTCTTGATTTGCTGGGATTACAGGTGTGTGCCATGGCACCCAGGAAGATTTTAAATATTCTTATGGAGTATATTGCCTTTAATCTTTGAAATGCTACTCTTGCATGTCTGTGGGGAAAGTGAAAGTTCTGACAGTGCATCTTCTCATAAAGCATTGATAATGTCTGCTGAAGGTCAAGTTTCTTATAGCCATGGGCAAGCCTATTTTGTTTGCTTAATGGCTCTTATACTCTTTCTACTAGATTATAAACTATGGTAAGGAGATATTTGGCAGAGAGAATGTGCAAAGCTCAGTGGTTGGCAGTAGCTGTATAGTACCTCAGATGTTGAGATCTACAATAGATGATAATTTTAGAAACATTCAACGTAGTAAAGAATATTGGCAGCACTTCATGTTGACTCAGGCTTTAATTCTGTACCTTTTAAAAGAAATGGCTAGAGTGCACGTGAATATTAATGAAATGACTTTGGATTTGGAGACTCGCAAGACTGCCAATTAGGTAGTTGTTTTTGTTGTTAGGTGCTCTCAAGTTGGTGTCCGACTCATAGCGACCCTACCTACAATGGGAGAAACACCATTGTCAGTGCTTCTCTGTAGGGTTTTCAATGGCGGATTGATTTTTGGGAGTTGGTTGCCGGATCCTTCTCCCAAGCCTACAGCACCTGGTGTTCCCAGGCAGTCTCCCATCCAAGTACTAACCAGGCCCAACCCTGCTTAGTTTCTGAGATCTAATGGGATTGGAGGCCACAGTGCTATAGCTGCAGGTGCCAATTAGGTATGAAATACTAATTAAGGATTAGCTTTTTAGCTTTGATTTCTTGGAGACTGTCTCACTATGTAGCCCAGGCTTGCCTCCAACTTGCAATCCTCCTGCCTTAGCCTCAGCAGTGATGAGATTAGAGCCATACACCACCATGCCTGGCTAACATTAGTTCTTCTTAAAGATTTTGGAAAGCTCATAAATTGTACTAGTCAAAGTAGTGATGGATGTGGAGGCTTACTAGCGCCTGTTGAAGAAAGTGAATAGATTGAAAGAACTGCTGTGTAGGAACCCTTCTTTCTAGTTAATCATGACCAGAGAAGAAAATCACTGTTATTCTAATGCGAGAAATAAGTAAAATGACCTCTGCTTAGCAGATTGATGTTACTAAATAGAAAATACTAGTTAACTATTGATGTAGCAATCGTCTCTTTTTCTAAAATGAATAGATTTAGTTGACAAATCTAAAGTTAGTATTAATCATAATCTGTGTACGTGAAAACCATCCATAGTATTAAATCATCTTTTGCCTTGAGTTAGCAATATTTATCTTATGCAACTGATAAACATTTTATGTATTGTACATAATTGAAAATGAGAACATCATGGCGTATATGTGTGTGTATTTACCTAGTTTTATTCAATAGTACTTAAATTTAAATGATTCTTTCTGTAGTTTGCCTCTTTATTTTTATGGATTTTTAAGTATAAAACTAATTTTTATGTTAGATGTGGTGGTGCACGCCTGTAATTGCAACACTTGGGAGATGGAGGCAGGGGGATATTGAGTTCAAGAGCAGCCTGGGCTACAAAAAACAAAAAACAAAACAAAAACTATTTTTTCTGTGCCGGAAGTCAGCTCTGCTCCTCAGTTCTTAATATGTCTTTTTAAAGAGAGAAATCACATTTCGTGTTCTCAGTTGACCATTTATCAAGTTAAATGAAACAAATCAGCTTAAAAAATGCTTATAGTATTCCTTTTTTAAATCTAGGTTCTACATATGAGAGAAATTGTGCATATAATGTTAATAAAGGTTTATAATATCTTTCTGAACTCAGTTTTCTTTTAAAATTAGTAATAGCTGCTATGCTCATTCTAGTGTTAACTATAAAACAAAAAGTATAAATAGCTAACAAAGAATAAAACACTTGAATTTAAGAACAAAGTAAATAGTTAAATCACTGTTATCTTTGTTTTACTAATGCCCTCCTTTATTCAAAAATTGATTTTAGATTGTTTACAAAAATAGATATTCAGTAAAGTAAAAATAAAGCTAAATCACAGCAAAGAGAAAATAGAGAAGCAAATGAATTTAGTGAGGGTCCACACACAGATGTATATGCCCATGATTCTGCACTGTTACGGAAAGAATTCAATCCTGAGTTTCTTAGCATCCACAAGGAACCAGTTGCAGCAGCTTTCCCCAAAGTGTGTTCTTTTCAAACTAAGTCTAATAAGATTTTAATGGTCAAATTTAGAGATGGATGATATTGTATCTCCTTACAGAAATAGTTGTGTTCACATCAGCATTTTAAAGGTTCTTGAAAAATTCTATGGTTAGAAACAATATCATCATCATCCACAACTATATAGCTTCATGCATATTTGACTACCTCCACTCCTTTTTCACCAAATACCTATCAGCATTTTCTTCTTGGGGAATCAGTGAGCTATTGATCTTTTGCTAAAAACTGTCTCTTTGCTTAGAAGAAGTCCAGCAGGGCCAGTTTCGACAAGTTTCTCCTTTAGCTCTTATAGAAGGGAGAGATAAACCTGGTGTAGTGGGCATCACCCTCAAGAAATAGCCATAATATATATATACAGTAATGAGTTCTAGATGGCTGCTGCCATATGGCTTATCTCATTATGACCTGAAAGCATAATCTAAGTCACTAAAATGTTTTCAATTGCTTATAAATTGTCTTGCAGAAATGTAAAGACTTTAATTTTAAATTTTCTACATTATAGATTCAATTCTCTATTTTTACTGTAAATCTTTACTGCCTTTATTATTTAGATCTCATCTTCTAAAGGAAATTGAAGGGCAAAAACTACAGAGGAGCAGAAAATACATTGCAGAGTGTTTAAAAGGTTATCATGTAGTTAGTTGAGGTGGTGCAACTCCTGCCATTACAGACAAGCTGTGAAGGAACCAGAGATGCATATCTTCAGATAACGTGAAATATTCTTGGCTCCTGAGGAGTGATCATGGCAGAGGGATGGGTGAGGGTATTGTTTTTGACAAAGGTGCAAGTTGGAGCATGAGTGTAAATGACAGAGTCGCAAACAGAAAGAAGCACTGCAGAAAGCAGCTCTTGCAGCAAACAAAGGAAAGTTCATAATGTGGAAAGAGAACACATACGAACAGATCAATTTTTTTCCAATGTTGCCTGCTCAGATTCAGCAATCATTGTGGTAAGGTCATCTTCAAATTTGAACAGCAGGTTTTCCAAGACGTATTTTCCAGATTTTATTCTAGGTTTCATCTAGTATTTTAAAAGTGTTTTGATGATTGAAGTAGGTGTTTTATATGGAATGTAAAGGAAGAAATTGTTCAATATGACTTAATATTTTGGCTAGTTTTCAGTGGTAATGAGTGTATAATTTTCATTTAAGTTACTGAGTTCAGGATCTATTTTATTCTAAATTTAATCAAAATATAATGAGAATCTATTATTCTTTTCAGGCAAGAGTGCAACACTGCATCTGCTCTGTAGCCAGTGATCATTCAGTAGGACTTCTAAGTTTGCGAGAGAAAAAGTGCATCATGCTGGCATCTCGACACCTCTTCCCTATTCAAGTAATCAAGTGGAGGCCTTCTGATGACTACCTAGTAGTGGGATGCTCAGATGGCTCTGTGTATGTCTGGCAAATGGATACTGGTAAGAATAAGCATGAAGAGAGAATAGAAAATTAAATGAGTATATTTGGTTTCCTAAAAATTAATCTTTTACATGAGGAAAAAGCCATGAAATATAAAAAGATTGCTACTTTTAGCAGGGTGTGATGGCGCAAGCCTGTAATCCCAGCGCCTCAGGAGGCAGAGGCAGGAGGATCACAAGTTCGAGACCAGAGGCAGTCTGTGTAATTTAGTGAGACCCTGTCTCAAAAAGTAAAAACGGGCTGGGGGTGCAGTTCAGTGGTATGGCACTTGCAAAGCATGCAAGGGCCAGTACTGCAAAAAAATAATAATAATAAAAAATTGCTACTTTTTTCCCATCACTTCTGTTTAAAAATATTCTTATAATTAAAAAAAAAGAAATATATGTGTCCTCTTATTTGTTGTACTATGCCAAATACTTGTAGGCAGTTCACCAATCCTTAAAGACGTATGTTTGAATGTAATATACAGATAAAGGCAGATATACCGATGACAAAGTATAAATGATTTCTGTGTAATTCATAAGATAAATTGTGAGCGAGAAGAAGGAACATTTTTGTGTCAGGTTAAGAAGCAGTTGAAAAAGATCAAACCCTCTCTTTTTAAAATTTTTAAAGTTTTTGCAGTGGAGGTGCTAAAACCAGGGCCTCACATATTTTTTGCAAGTGCTCTACCACTGAGCTGTACTCCCAGTCCCTTTTTTATGTAAAGGGTCTCACTAAGTTATGTAGGCTGCCTTTGGCCTGGAATTTATGATCCTCCTGTCTCTGCTTCTTGATTTACTAGAATTACAGGTATGTGCCATCAAGCTTGGCTTAAAACCCTCTTTTCTTTGAGCAACAGAATAGCAATGCTGTCCAGGTGATTATAGGAGGTAGCTGAAATGAAGGTTTTAGGTTGTAGAAAGAACATATAAAAATTCAAGATTTAGAAATCTTATGGATGGGGGTTGGAATGTAAGTAATGCTTAGCATAAAACACTGGCAATGATAAATGTTTATATTATACAGATTATCATGGTTTTCCCTGGGAAGTATTTAAGCGTGTTAACTAAATGTTTTTAGTTTAGGCTTTTAAAAAATACATTGGATACTTTTACGATCTTAAGTAATCACCTATTAGTGATTAAAATCTTTCTTTAGATTTCTGGTGGTACTGTATATTTTTACTAGTTCTTTTCCTTTACTTTTTGTTGTTTGTTATAAATAGTCCATTTTGAAATCAGACTAACTACATATTTCTGCTCATACTGCTGTGAAATAAGGAGTTCTTTTAAGCCTTTTTGAAACAAGTAGCCATAATTTTCAAGCATCTTTTATTTATTGTCCTCATTTAACTGGTAGTACATATGCAATCTTGACAAGCAGAAGCATTCTTGAAGTCTGTCAGACTTCTTTGCTTTTGTATTTTACTGTATATTCTCTTGTCTCTTATAAAATACTTTCATGGTCTTTCACAGATCTTAAAAGCACCAGTGTATTAGAAGAGAGGACAAACCCAAATCTCATTGCCAAATGATAAACATTAACATTTTGACAGCTATCT
>VMDO01016525.1:0-47635 GCA_007922755.1 Pedetes capensis
AAAGAATTGATGCTTTTGAATTGTGGTGCTGGAGACGTCTATTGAATATACCATGGACTGCCCAAAGAACCAACAAAACTGTCCTAGAAAAAGTGCAACCAGAGTGCTCCTTGGAAGCAAGAATGGCCAGACTGCGTCTTACATATTTCGGACATGTAGTCAGGAGAGAACAATCCCTGGAGAAGGACATCATGTTTGGGAGAGTGGCAGGTCAACACAAAAGAGGAAAACCCTCCACCAGATGGATTGACACAGTGTCTGCAACAATGGGCTTAAACATAAATAAGATGGTTTGCCTGGCACAGAATCGGCAAGTGTTTCGATCTGCTGTACATAGGGTCACTATGAGTCAGACTCGACAGCACCTAACAACAACAACATAGTACCAGATACTAGAAAGGCTGAAGTGGGCAGATCATTTGAACTCAGGAGTTTGAGACCAGCCTGAGCAACACAAAGAGATGTGTTCCTAAAAGAGAAAAGTAAAAAAAATAAGCACACAGTAGGAACAGACTATAAAAATTTTAAATCTCTGTATTATCAGAAAGGCTACAAAGCAACCAATAATAAATTTGTAAATGAACAACAAATGTTAAAATGTCTACGAGGAATAGGAATTCAGGGGGGTGGGTCGGTGCGAGGAAGTGCACAAGAGGGTAAAGGGGAACTTATATATATAATGTACAACAAAATGCATATATGGAAATGTCACAATGAAAAGCATGTCAGAATGAATCACATTAAGGTGTACATTAAAAATTTCCAAAAAATAAAAAAAAAATTTAAAAAGGAATAGGAATTCATTAAATATAATCTAGTACATAAGGAAAAGAACCAACAAAAAACTACTATGAATTAAAATAATGGAAATTAAAAACTCAGTGGAAGTAGAACAGATAAAACAGAATAGTGAAGTATAAAATTGGGAAATATTTCAGGAGAAATAGTCTATCATTTGGGAGAAAGAGAATAAAACATACATACATACACACATACATACATGCATACATAAAATTCACATCTGAGAGCAAAAAGCTAAGAAGATCTATAATATGTTTCATTGGAGTCCCAAACAGGGAGGCGAAGGAAGGGAAAGTTTACAACAATAATCCCTGATATTTCTCTAGAATTAATATAAGACAGCAATCTACAAATTTAAGAATCCTACTGAAAGCTAAGCAGGTTAAATCAAAAGAATTTCACTCTTCAACAAACTGAAAATTTTTACATGAAACAAAAGTCAATCAAATAGAATATTTTGAAAGGGGCTTAACAGTAGAATGGCTCTCTTGGCTTCAAAGGAGCTACTGGTACACTAAAAACTGACTTCTCAAGGGCAAAAATGAAAACCAAAAGGGGTAGAATGGGACTTGATTTACGATGATAGATTAAAGGCAGCCTCCAAGTGATGTGGTAAAACAAAGGAGTTAGAATAGGAGAGGACTCTTTTCCAAAGAAAGAAGGTCTGGAAAGCACAGAAACCACAGAGGAGATTGTGAAATGCTCCCAGGTTGCAGAACAGAGCTGAGGAGCAAGATAATGTAAGCAGGATACATCTCCACCTGTGACTTCCCATAGGGGAGGGGAAAAGGAGACCTCAGCCAAAGAGGTAAGCCAGACAGCCCTGGCCACCAGGCTGGCTATTCCACAGGACAAGCTCACAATTCTTAAAGGCCTTGAACTCTTACAGAGATTTGGTGAGACAATAGCTCTTCCTGCCTGGGGATTCAATATTGGAGAAGTAACTCTCTTTCCCATACCCTCTGTCTCAGAGGGCTGTGACCTGGCACTATCTAGAGAGGGAAACTATAGTATGAGACTGAGCTACTGGGGGAGTAGGGATTGAAAACAAAGAATTATCACCAGTGGAGAGCCTGGGGGGTAATCTACCACAACCCCAGCATGCTACACAGGGGAAGCAGGCAGTTGCAGTAAGTGGGGTAAATGGGATGCAGCAAGAGGTTTGGGAAGGTTGCTCAGAAGCAAGCCCCACCTACCAGGGAAAGGAGCCAACTCCATCTCCTGAACAGAACTAGGGAGCCTGTCAACTCTAAGCGGTGGCCAAATAAAAAGACTCTATCCTCAACTGGCTACCACCTCCACCTCACAGACTCTAATATTTGAGGCCACAGAAAAAGATCTCTCCAATACTTTTTCTTCTTTTATTATTTTTTTTTCTTTCTTACTTTTGTGCAGGGGATTAAGCCCAGGGTTTTGCATGGGGTAAGAGCTATGCCACTGTGCAGTACCCCCAGACCTTTTCTATTTCAGCACAAGGACCACATTGATTTGTACAGGCTGCCTCTGGCCTGGACTCAAGATCCTCCTGCCTCAGCTCCCAGAGATGATGGGGTTGCAGTGAAGTAAGTCAGTGTCTTTTTTTTTTTTTTTTAATTCTTCTTTCTTCTTTTTACTATTGTTAGCTCTTTTCATTCTTAGTTTTCATTTCCTTGTTTCTCCTTTTCTAATGCAATTCTTATCTTTTTTTTATATTGTAAGGGTTTCTTTAGTATTTTTCTGCCTGTATATCTTTCTTTTTCTATTTATACTTCAAACTTCTTAGGTTTACTACTTCTTATTGCTCTACTTACATTTACCTAATTCTGTTTATATATCTTTTTCCTTATCATGCAATCATATTTTTACCTTTTGCTTCTTTTCCTCCTTCTAACATTCATTTTGTTTCTAGATCTTTTTCCTTCCTTTACTTCACCCTTGAAGTATTCTTCTCCCCTTTCTCTGCTTCCCCTTCTTACTTTAGGCTATTATTATTTATACCTTCACCTTAAATATTTTGTGACTTCATAGCTTACTCTATATTATTACCATTCCTTGTTCTAAGGGCATTAGTAGTGTAGCACTTGGCTTTAAGTGATTTTAAGTGTATTTCTATATCTGATTTGGTCAGATATTGTACATGTTGCAGTGGTTTCTCTTCCTCTGTGGAGGTGGCACTGGAGATTATGACCTCAAGAGAAAGCCACTCACTAAGAAGACTCCCTCAAATAAAATGAAAAGTGATATCTACTCCTATAGATGCACAAATCACAAATCAGAAACAAAAGAAACATGAAAAAGCAAAGGCACACATCTCTTCCAAAAGACCATGATTCTCTAACCACTAAATCCAAAGATATTGAAATAATTGAAATGTCAAAGAATTTAAAACTCCACTTGCAAAAATGATTAATGAACTCAAAGAGGACACAAACAAATAAACAAAGTTAGGAAATCAATACAGGGCCTGGGTCAGAAAGTCACCAAGGCAGAAGACAAAGTCAGCCAAATGGATCAGAAATTCAGCAAGGAAACTGAAATTTGAAAAAAAAAAAAAAAAAAAAAAAAAAAAAAAAAAAAAAAAAAAAAAAAAAAAAAAAAAAAAAAAAAAAAAAAAAAAAAAAAAAAAAAAAAAAAAAAAAAAAAAAAAAAAAAAAAGAAAGAAAAGGAATAGTTGGAAAGGAAGAACTCAATAAACCAAATTTAAAAAAAAAAAACAGAGGAACGCATCATTAGTAGACTACATGAAGCACAAGATAAGTATGGAAGATATACTAGATTCAGATACTAAAAAAGAAAAATAAATAAATATAAGGACATGACCACAATTTTCAAGAACTTTGGGACATAATCAAGAAACCAAACCTAAGAATCCTGGGGTAGAAAAGGACCTGAGAAAAAAACCAAAGGCGTAGAAAACTTATTCGGTAAAATTATAGCAGAAAACTTCCTAAATCTGGGGAAAGAAATGGACATCCAACCACAAGAAGCAATTAGGTCACCAAATAGACATGACCAGAAAAGAATCTCCCTAGGACACATAATAATTAAAACGCCAAGACTATAGAGCAAAGAAACAAAAGCTGAAAGAGAAAAATACCAACTCAATTACAAAGGAAAATGAATCAAATTATATCAGACCTCTCCACACAAACCCTTAAATCTAGAATAGTTATAGATTTCAAGCCCTGAAAGTAAATAATTGCCAATCAAGATTATTATACCCATCAGTTATCATTTAATATTGATGGAAAAATAAAGACATTCCAAGACAAGCACATTAAAGCAATACATGACCACTAAGCCACCACTGTAAAAAATGCAGGAATCCTACACACACAAGAAGAAAAGCAGTCTCCACCATGAGAGCACAGGAAAGAATAAACTTCATGGAAAGAACAAACAAACAAAAGAAAAGTAGGAAAGAATGAGTCATGTCTAACTCAAACAGCAAACCCTAAATATAAATAATGGAAAAAGAAACAAACAGTGCATGCGTGAACCAGAAAAACACCCAATACTAGTAGTCTCCCCATAAAAAAAAAAGTCCACAACCAGACAGATTCACTGCTGAATACTATAAGACCTTTAAAGAAGAATTAACACCAATGCTCCTCAAGTTATTCTAGAAAATACAAATGGAAGAACACTACCACACTCTTTCTATGGAGCCAATATTACCCTAATACCAAAATTAGATAAGGATACATCAGAAAAAAGAAAACTACAGATCAATGTCCCTGATGAACCTAGATGTAAACATCTTTAATAAGATACTTACAAACTGACTTAAACAACATATTAAAAAGATCGTGCACTACAATCATCAAGTTGGTTTCATTCCAGGGATGCAATGCTAGTTCAACATACACAATAAATGTAATACAGCACATAAATAGACTCAGAAACAGAATCACATGATCCTATCAATAATTGCAGAAAAAAAGCTTTAACAAAGTTCAATATCCCACTATGATAAAAGCCTTGAAGACACTAGGAATTAAGGGAACATATCTCTATAATAAAGGCAATATATGAAAAACCTATGGCCAATATCATACTATATGGGGAAAAACTGAAAGCATTTCCCCTAAATCCAGGAACAAGACAAGGGTCTCCACTCTCTCCACAGCTATTCAATATAAAACTGAACTATTAGCTACAGTAATAAGAGAAAGAAATGAAAAGGATCCAAATAGGAAAAGAAGTCATCAAATTATCTCTATTTGCAGACAATATTATCCTATACATAAAAGACCCTAAGAACCCCACCAGAAAACTTTTAGAGATGATAAACACTTTCAGTAAAGTAACAATAAACAAACATAAATCAGTAGCCTTTATGTATACCAATAATGACAAGGCAGAGAAAGAAACCAGGAAAATAATCCCATTTACAATAGCCTCAAAACAATTAAAATACCTGGGAATAAACTTAACCAAGGAGGTGAAAGACCTCTACAATGAAAACTTTAAAACTCTAAAGAAAGAAATTGAAGAAGATACAAAAAGGATGAAAAATCTCCCATGCTCATGAATTGGAAGAGTATTATGAAAATGACTATATTACTGAAAGTAATCTACAGATTTAATGCAATTGTCATCAAAATCCCAATAACATTTTTTCAGAACTAGAGAAAACGATCCTAAAATTCATATGGAAGCACAAAAGACCCCAAATCACTACAGTGATCCTGACCAGAAACAATAATGCCAGGGGCATTACACAATTCCTAATTTCAAGTTATACAGCATAGCCATATAACAAAAACTGCATGGTACTTGCACAAAAACAGATAAGTAAATCAATGGAATGGAGTATTCAGAAATAAACCCATGCAGCTACAGCCAACTGACTCATAGATATTTGACAAAGGTGCCAAAAATATAAGTTGGAGAAAGGACACCCTCTTCCACATATGGTGCTGAGAGAACTGGATACCCTCAAGAAAAAGAATGAAACTAGATCCCTCTCTTTCACCTTGCACAAAAATCAGTTCAAAATGGCTCAAAGGGCTTAATTTAAGACCCAAAACTTTGAAACTGCTAGAGGAAGACATAGCAAAAACACTTCAAGACATAGGCACAGGCAAAGACTTTCTGAATAGGAAATCAATAGCACAAGAAACAATAGCAAGATTTGACATATGAGATTACATTAAATTAAAAAGCTTTTGCACAGCAAAGGACACAATTTTCAGAGTGAAGAGACAGCCTATAGAATGGGAGAAAATCTTTACCAGCTACACATCAGACAGGGGATTAATATCTAGAATATACATGCAGCTCAAAAACATTAAATACCAAAAATGCAAAAGATCCAATCAAATCAAATGGGCAAAAGACCTGAACAGAGACTTCTCAAAAGAAGAAATCCAAATTGCCAACAATTATATGAAAAAATGTTCAAAATCCTTAGCCATAAGGGAAATGCAAATTAAAACTACATTGAGATATCATCTTACCCCAGTCAGAATGCCTACCATCAACAAAACAACAACAAATATTGGTGAGGCTATGGGGAGAAAGAAACCCTTATACACTTCTGGGGGGAATGCAGACTGATATCCCACTACGGAAATCAGTATACAGGGTCCTCAAAAACCAACAATTACCATAAAAACAAAATTACCACATGACCTGGCTATATCACTCCTGGGTATATATCCAAAGGAATATAAGTCAATATACCACAGAGATAACTGCTCATCCATGTTTATTCTGGCATTATTCACAATAGCCAAGACATGGAAATCGACCTAGACGTTCATCAACAAACAGATGAGTGGATAAGGAAATTGTGGTATATATATGCCATGGCATTTTATTCAGCCATTAAGAAGGATAAACTTATGGCATTTGCTGTAAAATGGATAGAACTAGAGATCATCATTTTGAATGAAGTAAACTGGATCCAGAGAGAAAAACATTACATTTTTTCTCATATGTGGATGTGAGACTTCAATGTATTTTCAGTATTAAACGTATAGGTCATGAAAATAGAAGGGGCCATCTAGGGAAGGATAAAAGACTAATAAAAAAAGGAGTAGGGGCCAGAAGAAAGGATAATAGGAGAAAGGAAAGGAAATACCACATATTTTGCCCTTAAGGCAAAATTGGGACGTGTATAGATAGATAGATAAACAGACAGACAGACAGACAGTCAGACAGACAGATAGATATACACACAAACCAGACAACCAGAAGCCATACCATTGGTGGGGAGGAAGGGGATGGTAGAGGGGTCATGAGAGGGTAATGGGGAAGTGACTATGAGGAATGTACAATGAAATGCCATGTACAGAAATGTCATAATGAGGCCCATTATGTTGTGCACTAAGAATTACTAATAAAATATGATTACTGAGGAAAAATCAAAACAAAAAATAAAAAAGGTAGAATTGTATAATTTAATGTGCTAAAAGAAAGTATTTGTCACCGGGTGCAGTGACACATACCTGTAATCCCTATTACTCAAGAGCAGAGGCAAGAGGATCCTGAGTTCAAGGCCAGAGAGAGCTTGTGTAACTTAATGAGACTGTGTCTCAAAATTAAAAGTAACAAATGGCCTGGGGATGTGGCTCAGTGGTCTAGTACCTGCAAAATGATGTATGAGGCTGTGAATTCAACTCCCTAGTACCACCAAAAAAAAAAAAAAAAAAAAAATTCTGTTTTCTTAGTTTTTCTTTGGGTAAAAAGTCATTTTCAACCAAACCAATAAACACACACACACACACACACACACACACACACACACACACCCCTGCAGCCATAGCACTTTGGCATCTGATCCCGTCAGATCTCAGAAGGTAAACAGGGTCGGGCCTGGTTAGTACTTGGATGGGAGATCACCTGGGAATGCCAGGGGCTGTAGGCTTGGGAGACAGACCCCCTAACCCACTCCCAAAAAAACAATCAGCCATTGAAAACCCTATGAATAGCAGAGAAGCACTAACAATCATGTTTCACCTGTTGTACACAGGGTCTCTATGAGTCAGACACCAACTCGAGGATATATATATCTCTCTCCTAGAAATTGACTTCAAACTAATGCAACCTAAAAATACCTGGATATTTATGGAAACATGAACATTTGGTGTTTTCCTGTGTATCTTCTTTATGCTTATAAACACATTCTGATATTATTAATTGGTTACTTATATAATGTGTCATGGTTCTTAAGGTAGGTAAGAAGAGTCATGGAACATTTATATTCTTTGTTGGATGTCCTTCCTATACACTAACAACCACACTTTGCCCAGTTTGGGAAATATCCTATGATCATAACTCATATTTACCCTCTTTTTATTTTAGTGGTTTAACATAAAAATTTAGGTTAAAAAACGCTCTGACCTTACATCATTAAATATTATAATCAGTAAGTAATTTTTTCAACCTGAATTCTCTGCTTTATGCATACTGCACATAAATGTTGTTGTTAGGTGTCATCAAGTTGGGACCCACTCATAGCGATCCTACACGCAACAGAATGAAACACTCCCCAACTCTTTGCCACACCTGGCATTATTGTCAGTGTTTTTCTGCTATTCATAGGGTTTTCAATGGCAGATTTTTGTTTCCGGAGTGGATTGCCAGGTCCTTCTCCACAGCCTGCACCTGGTATTCCCAGGCAGCCTCCCATCCAAGGACTATGCAGGCCGACCCTGCTTAGCTTCCAAGATCAGGCGAGATCAGATGCCTGGGTGCTAAGGCTACAGACTAACAGACTGTTGTTGTTAGGTGTCGTGGAGTTGTGCTCAACTCATAGTGACACTCATAGGGTTTTCAATAGCTGATTGTTTCAGGATTGCTTCAGGAGTGGATTGCCATGTCCTTCTTCTGTTTTTGCAGTGCTGGAGATCGGAACCCAGGGCCTCAGAGACCGTAGAGTGGCACTCTACCAACAGAGGTAAACCCCAGTTCATAGTGTATGCTTTTGTTCTCCATGTTTGTTTCTGCATAGATGAGGCCACTACAATCTGTAAATATTTTTAAACAAAACTTTAATGAATGGGAAGTATGCTTTACAACTAAAGTAGGTTGGGGAAAAAAATAAGTAACCTGAAGCTTATTCCAAATTCTCACCCATTTCCGTATGAACTACGGTAATCGAGTCTTTGAAACCTGCACTTGTTGCTTTAATTCCAAACTATTTATTTCAAACATTCAGTTAATTGGCAGAATGCCTATTTTCCCAGTTTTCTGTCACTGAGCTTAAAGTTTTCTTCTTTATAACATCTTCCTTATGTTATCTTCTGCAATAATCTTCTTGGTGCACATGTAAAGACCTCCAAAACTCAATCTTCGTTGAGGCTCCAACTAGCAATCTTTAGTAATTAAGTTTTAATACATTGCATATTGTTTAATTTGTATTTCAATTGTATATTTCAAATTCAAATGGATGGTAGAATACATTTTGTGCCTGGGGTAAAGGGAAAGAAAATGTTTAGTCTAAAAGATGCTCAAAAACATACATTTGTAAAGAAAATATTATGTCAGATTTATGGCTTTGACAAAAGTATCTGTTATGGTTGAATCTAAAATGTCCCCCAAATGTTACATGTTTGAACATTTGGTCCCCAGCTGGTGGTGATGTCCTGGGATGTTATGGAACTTTGGAAGGTGGCACCTAGCTCTGCAGAACTAGATCACTGGTGGTTGGCATTTAGACGTTTTTGCCCTGGACTTCTGGTTCCAGTTGCTCTCTGCTTCCTCACTGTGAAAATGTGAGGTTCCCTACCACAGGCCCTGCCACCTGCTCTGCCACCACATCTGCCCTTCCCTCCTGCCTGTATGGACTACAATCCTCTAAATGATGACCCCCAATAAATCTTCTTTCCCATAAGTTGGTTCTGTCAGGTATTTTGCCACAGCAACACACAAGCTGACTAACACACTGTCCTATCTGTTGACCCAATTCAACTCTTAGTTCCTCAGAAATTATTCTGACATTTGCAGTTGCAGTTGGCACATGATATTCCATCCATCAAAATATCTCTCCTACCTACTTTCTGCCTTCTTATCTTGTAAAGTACTGTTCAAATGCTATCAGCTCAATGCTGCCTTCCTGGATTAATCCAGCACAGAATAATACCTTCTTTTCTCTTTCATAACTCTTACAGACTATATTATTCTGGTGCTAGATTATTTTACCTTATTCTCTGTTTCCTATAGACAGTCTTTCTTACTCTCCCAGATTAGAAACATGTTAATGTAAATCTTCCATAATATGGAACATAATGCTGTACACATATGAGCGCATTTACTAAATATTAACTATAAAGTAATATAAAGGGCAAAAATAGTTCCAGAATTTCTTTGTAGATTGCACTTAGGGGTAGAATTCCATTGAGTGCTTATCTTAAAGATACATTTAACAGCAAGCTCACTTTTGTAAATTTTGTGTTAATTTGGAGTACCTTGGTAGGGAAGATTAAAGCCACTTCTTGACATCAATAGAGATTTTTTAAAGTGTTATGCCACTTTCACAAATGGTTGGCTAAAGGTCCCTTTGCTTTATTTATATGGAAATTGCAAATAGACAAGAAGCAGCTCTCTCAGTGTTGGCAGCCCTGAGCTTTTGATTGCCAGGGGCTTATGGGCTAGGCTTACAAACCCAGAGGCTTATACCTCTAGGCCCTCAGAACTGGAGGCTTATGGATCCAGGTTTTACAAGCCAGAAGCTCACTGCTCTGGGTGCTCAGATCAAAGCAAACTCTGAGCTTTCAAAGCCAGAGGCTTGTGGCTCTAGGCCCCGAGAACTAAAGGTTTACTACAGCTCTAGGTGGAGGTTTATAATTCTGGGCTTTGGGTGCCAACAACCCAGAATCTAGCATCTATGGTTACGGCTCCTGAACTTCAGATGTCAGGACCCTCTAAGAGCTCTTAGCCCTTGGCAGCTCTCAAGACCCCTTCCAGTAACCAGGGCTTGGAGCACTCATCTTCAATTCTTTGTAGCTTCTTGCCTTCTACAGTCTTAGCTCTCTGCAGTTTCTGCTCCCCGCCACTCTCTATCTCTTATCAGCCCCCTTCTCACTGCTGCTGGGTGGGTCTATACTAAAAGCCTCAGGAGCTCTTCCGTTCTTTGTGCAGAAGTTCAACCTATTCTACTAATTTTCATAAATAGGAAATAAAAGACCCATTCGGGAGAAGTATTTGTTAGAGTCTAATGTTGCAATACCAGAAAAGTAGGTGTAGTAAACAGGAGAAAGTGTCCCAGATTGACCCAACAAGACTGAGAAATAGCCTGTTTACATAGCTAGAAAAGGGGCATGGCATGCTTGTGCTCAGATTTTAATTCCACCAATCATAGCCTTGTGTGTGCACACCTGAAGTGCTGCTAATCACAACCCTTACACATGCTGGATCACAAGCCTTGTATCATAGGAATCACAAGGCCTTTTGCACAGTTGCTGAAGAAGTGCTCCCTCTCCCATCCCGAGGGAGAACAGCTGAAGGGGAAGCACTAGACTTCATTGATGGGTGTCTTGCCCAAGGTGGAGTCTTCCAAAGCCAATACAAGTTGCCTGGAGTGGCTGTGACTGAAGCAAGGCCTCCTAACGCAGGAGGTCCTGGTTTCAGCAGCAGCCATGGTTGCACTGGTCCTTGCAGCTACAGTGGCCTTTCCTCAAAGCAATCATGCATGGAATGGTCAAAGCAGCCAGGCCAGCTGTTTTTGGCTTGGCTGACAACTAGCCACACAAGACAGCCAGGCACAAGGGAAAGTTCTGTTAGATGACAACTAAGCAGCCAACCCAACTGGGCTACTCACAGCAGTTTTTGTCCATTTAAAACATTCAAGGGCGGCTATAATACACACCTCACACAAAATTAACATTCTTCACAGTACCTAAGAGTGCTTAATCCCCAGCCAAATGTCTCTAGGGAGGATTGGGTCCTTTTGATCTGTCTCACCACCATTTCATCTTTGCGCCCTGCATCTAGAAGAAACAACAAATGCTGGCAAGGATGCAAAGGAACCCTCATACACAGCTTGTAGGAATGTAAGTTAGTGCAGCCACTATGAAAATCAGTTTGGAAGTTCCTCAAAAGACTACAAATAGAACTACCATATGACCCAGAGATACCACTCCTGAGTATGTACCCAAAGGAATCTAAGCCAACATACCACACAGATACCTGCTCATCCATGTTTATTGCAGCACTATTCACAATAGTCAAGATATGGAATCAACCTAGATGTCCATCAACAGATGAGTGAATAAAGCACAGATATATCTATAGACAGATAGAGATATATACATACATACATACACAATAGAGTTTTATTCAGCCATAAAGAATTACATCGTTTACAAGAAAATAGGTGGAACTAAAGACCATCATTTTAAGTGAAATAAGTGAGGCCTAGAAAGACAAATAGCATGTTTCCTTATATGTGGACACTATATTTTAATATAAATGTAATGAAAGTAGAAAGGGGACTAACAGGGAGGAAGAAAGGGGACTAAACAACAGGGAGGGGGAAATCAAGAAGGGTAATACAAGGGAAAGAAAGACATGTTTTTTCTCACAAGCAGAATCTAGCTATAAATACAGATAGAAGACATGGAAGCAGAAAGAGGACAGTTTGTGGCAAGGAACGGAATGGGGGAGACATGAGAAGGTAATGAGGGATAAATATGAGCAATGTACAACGATATACATGTATGGAAACATTATAACAAAACTCATTAACTTGTACACTAACTTAAAATACTTAAAAAAACAGGAGGAGAAAGATGCTACTCATGCCCATCCTACTTCAAACACCAAAGTCCCTCAATAGTTCTCTCCTCTGGGTTATACCCCATGCCAAATTACAGTTCCATCCTTAATTATAGCCCTACAATGCTCAAGTGCTTTACCTGCACTTAAGTTACAAATTCAAGCCAGGTACTGTGGCACATACCTTTGATCCCTGCTACTCAGGAATCTGAGGAAGGAGGGTTGAGGGTTCAAGGCCAGAGGCAGCCTATGCAGCTTAGTGAGACCCTGTCTCAATATAAAAAAATTTTAAAGGAGTAAGGGCTCAGCTCAGTGGTAAAGCACTGGCCTAGCAAGCACAAGGCCCTGGGTTCAACCTCCCAGTACAAAAAGGAAAAAAAAAACAGTACAGATTTAAATTCAGGAAGCCAGGAGGCCACTGAGAAGGGACAGTGTTATTCCAGAGCATCCAGTTCTCAAGCACTACAACACTCAGAAGCAATAGGAAGTAGCATTACTTACACTGCTCAGGGGCCACTCTTCTGTGCCTCACCAATCCACAGCCCTCCCTCTACTCTTCTATATCAGGATCATGAGGTAAGTGCTCTTACATTATTGAGTAACCTGTAACACTAATGTGAACCTTCAGGTATCAGCCATCATTTTCTTGTAATGTTCTAAATAGACATTTGCATTGTAAGAAGCTTGTCCTCCTACCTGACCTAAATGTGGTCATTTTCATTCTATGTACCCCAAACTGCAAAAACACTACAGACCCATTACATTGTTCTCTGTTGCAATCTAGACATTGATCTCTTACTGGAAATATCAGTCACTTGTTCCTTATCTATACTTTCCTTGCTTCTGTTAGTTCTGAGTTCAAAAAAAGTAGGCATTATTATTATTGTTTGTATTTTGTAGAAACAAGAACAGCCTTGGAAAATGTAAAAAAGAATTTTTATGCTGCATGTTCCTTGCTTTGTTTCTTGCCCCCAGTAAGATCATTACAATCCAAAAGGGATACAGCTTAAGGAATCCAGAAAACTGAGCAGCAATTCCAACATCTGTATGTGTGTTTGCATTCATCCATGATTCTCCTGTTCTTTAAGCAAAGTCTCATAATAGCAGCAAAAGTGTCTGCCAAAACAAAAGGATTTTATTAGGCCTAATTGTTCTGCTTCCCTATACTTATGAAATAGGTTTGGATTTTTTAGTATGTATTTTCAGGTTTTCAGTAAGAAATAATTCCTACAGATTTTTCATATGAATTAAAAGGTCCTCCTTAACTGCCATTATCCAAACTCTACATATCAAGAACCAAGTCAAAGCATTAAATGCTAAAATTTTTTTAAAGATGAAAATCCACAACCACTTCAAACAGCACATAGAAATTTAGAAGCTCATGGTACAGTATCTACAGTAACTTAGGATTGCTTTTATTCAGTTATTTATATCCCAATTTAAGAAAATGCCTTTTTTTTTCCAGTACTGGGCAGCTGAACCCAGGACCCTGCACTTGCTAGGCAAGTGCTCTACCACTGAGCAGTACCCTCAGTGACCACCTTTGAAACAGGATCTAAGGTGCACAGGCTGCCTCTGGTCTCAAACCTGTGATCCTCCTGCCTCAGACTCCCAAGCCACTGAGATTATAGGCATGTGTCACCAGGCTAAGAAAATGCATTTTTAATCCCCCACAGCACATATGCAGTGCCCTAAACACATGAGGTATTCACCATCTCTTAACTGAATTGAATTTAGCAGGTAAGAAGTGGTAGGTAGGACCTGTTACAAAATGGCACCTCCCTATAAGGTAGTGCCTTCTTCTACCCACTATCCCCCAGTCCTCAAAAAGCCCGTCAAAAAAAGCTCGCCAAAACTTGACTTGAAATCTGCCCCTGGCCAGCAACTGATGACTACTTCCTCTTCCCTATTCCAGCCTATCAGAACCCTCCATGCACCCGCTTCCTACCTAACCCAATGTGACATGTCAATCACACACACACACACACCCCCCCCCTTCCACCTAGAGCCCATAAAAGCCTCGCCCTTTCTTCTCCCTGCAGCTGCTCTCTCCTTTGCTAGAGACAGCCAGCAGCTTCTCCCAATAAAGATCTGTTGAATCTACGGGTTTTGGCTTCCTACCTGACAAAAGGGACTATCCACAATTTGCTATGAAATAAGCTCATTAAATTGGTCTACTAATTTGGGTAAGGGCTGGGATTTAGCTCAGTTGGTAGAGCGCTGCTCTGAAGTCTGTGAAGTCCCAAGTGCAATCCCCAGCACCGCAAAAATGGGAGAAGGACCTGGCAATCCACTCCCAAGGCAATCCCAAAACAGTCAGCCATTGAAAACCCTATGAGGGTCGCTATGAGTTGGATACCGACTCCACAGTACCTAACAACAACAACAACAACAATCTGGGTAAACTATGAGAGGCTAAGAGCACCATCTAAAAACAAAAGCCTTATTTTCTTATACCTTATACTTTATATCTTATTACCTCACTTCCCGGAGTCCTGAAACTGAAAGCTATCTTTGGAAGTAAAGATTCTCAGACACCTGAGAACCAAAATGAAAAAAGCCATAAACTTTTCAGCTAATTCTTTTTAAGCAGGCCCACTCATTGATTTTCTGAAGAATGAAAGCATTTATTAACAACTTTCCCATAAGGCATGGTGGTGCACGCCTATAATCCCAGTGACTTGGGAGACAGAGGCAGGAGAATCACAAGTTTGAGACCAGAGGCAGTCTGCATAATTTATCAAGACCCTATCTCAAAAAATTAAAACAAACAAAATAAAATGGGCTGGGCATGCAACTCAGTGGTCCAACACTTACAAAGCATGCAAGTACGAGGCCCTGGGTTCAACCCCCAGTACGGAGGGGGCTGAACTTTCCCTTTTCTGTCCCTTCTAAGTAATCTGAGGGAATCTGAGTTCCCTCAGAGTTACCTTCTCCACTCATTACTGGAATTTTACTTTCCACATTGTTTACAACAATCTTGAATTATATTATGTTTCATTATATTTCATAAAGTCTTTCCAAATCATGGTAGAGCTGTTTTGGAGTGTTGGGGTGAAATGTTTTGTTTTCATCCCAAGAAGCCAGAAGGTCTAGCTTAGCTGCCAATTCCAATTATGCATTACTGCATAACAAACTTACCAAAAAACCTAGCAATTTACAACAAAAACCATTTTATTAAAAATCCCAATTTTGTTGGTAAGGCAGGAATTCAAAAAGGGTATAACTACCAATCCATCTAGAAGATGGGGCATCAAACAAGGTCACTAGCGGTCCTGAGCTGGTGGCTAAACTGAAGGGTCCAAAACGGCTGCACTCATATGTATCACACCTTGGAGGGGATGGCAAGAAGGCCTTGCTCAGTTCAGACTGTTAACGAGTCCCAGGTGAGGCCACCTAATCCAACTAAAAGGTCAGCCTAACTGAGATAAAAGGCTAAACTCAGTTAAGACTGTGGATGTGACCTCTCCAGCATACCTGTTGCTGGTTTATGCTAGATTTCAAAACAGACCTCTCTAGTGATTTCCTAATGGTATAGAGAGTTCCTAAAGAGACTGTTACAAAGACAGGAAATGGAAGCTGCATTTGTTTTAAGGTCTACATCCACAAACTGTTACAATGTCATTTCCATAATATTTGTCAAAACAGTTACAAAGGCCTCTTAGGCTAGGTGGTTGGGAGAGGAGAGTGGGCAGTTCCTTAATTTAATGAACACTGAGTTTAAATTGGGGGGGATGAACGAGTTCTAGAGATGTACAGCAATGATAGTTGCACAACACTATAAGTGCACTTAATGCCACAGAAGTGTACACTTAAAACTGGTTAGGATGGCAAATATGATGTTATGCATATTTAACCACAATATAAATGGAAAAAAATACTCTGATTCAAAGGGAGGTGATATAGCTCAATCCTCCTAATGAGAAAGCATCCAATAATTTGTGGTCACTTTTTTTGTTTGTTTTTTTGTGGTGCTGAGGATTCAACCTAGGGTATTAGCATGCTATGCATGTACTCTAACCTCTGACTACACTTCCAGCTCAATTTGTGGCTATCTTTATCCACTACACCAGCTAAGGTGATCTCTTGGAAAGCAGAATATTCATTAGCCTTAACCATACCTACTCTCCCTATATAATATTTGGCTGTTATTAAATTAATTTTTACTACACTATTAATACAGACTATGGGTATTACTATACTCATTCTTTAAGAATAGAAATTTTTCTTGTTTTTAATGTTTCAAAAATAATATGCAATTTTACCTGTATTTACTTCAAGCACACTGAGAAATTGTTAAGTCCATATAAAAACTATAACATGAGATAAAATTGAAAAACCTACCTTACCAGTGCCAGTCAATCTAGTATGCAACACCTAGCTGGGTGTTGAATAGAAACATTTCTCCTACTTTGAAACCCAGCATAAACTAAGAATCATCTAGAAGGTTTCTGATAAAGCACATATTAATCTTGGAAAAAATATCCCCAATCTGCAAAATTTTCTGTTCTTTACCCTTACCTAACACATACTGGAGTTTAGCTCAGTTGGTAGAGTGCTGCTTTGCCCTGAGGCCCTGGGTTCAATCTCTAGCACTGCAAAAACAGGAAAAGGACTGGGTAGCCCACTCCTGAAACAACCTGCCACTGAAAACCCTATGAATAGCAAAGCACTGACATAGTGGTGGACATGGCACAGTGTTGGGGAATGTTTTGTTCTGTCATACATAGGGTCGCTATGAGTCAGACCCAACTCAACAGCACACAACAACAACAATATATGCTGAATCAAGACTTTTATTAGCCTTTTTCAAAGTCTGCCTAATAAGTAAGGTTTGTTGTTGTTGTTATTTGGAGTTTTGGGGAGTTGAACCTAGGGCCTCACACAAGTAGGCTATACCTCCAGGTCCTTTTTTATTTTTTATTTTAACTCAGCATCAGTACATTATGCAGGTGGCCTCTGGCCTCAAACTCATGATCCTCCTGCTTCTGCCTGTCAAATTACTGGGATTACAGGTATGCACCATTGCACCCCGCTTGCCTAATAAACTTTAATGCAACAAGATCAACCTGACTTGCATAAACACACAATCACCAAAAAGCAATTCAAATCTTGAGTTTCTAGGCTCAGTTTGCTAATTGTTCCCTACTACTGAACCATATCACTTTATATGGCCGTTAACACAAACTAAGACATAAAGAACAAAATACTGAATATTTAAACTTTATAATAAACATTCAAAAGGCCAAAGAGCTTCTACGGAGCTAAGGTAATATATCCTCTGGAGAATACCTGTAAGTGGCTACTTCATTTACTTACTCTTTCATTCAGTCAACATACATTAAGTACTTCCTATGGGTTAGACATTGTGTTTGACAGTGAGCAAGATATTCAGAGTCCATGGCTCTCAAGAGACTTACAGCTCCCTGCCAAACAGGCTAACAATGACATGCAAAGAAAAGCTGTGCCAGAAGATGTAGAGTATTCAAGAGCACAAAGGATGGATTTCTAAGGCAAATGGGGAATATCACCCCAAAAAAATAATTGTAAACTGAGACGTGATTGAAAGTCAGAATTAGATGAAATGTAAGAATCAACAAAGGTCAAGGGAGCAAAACATGTTTTCAAAAGTAAAGTTCATTATGGCTGTGAAACAGGCTCCCAAAGAAACACCTCCCTTAGATAAGCCAGTGGTTCCTTATTAAAGCATTGTTTGTTCAGCTAAAGGTTGCTTAACTTGTTACAGATAGTATATGACTGAATCATTTTGGTTTCTTGAAGGTGACATAGTGAATTCGGCTAATAACAGAACTGTCTTCCTGGGGTTTTAGCCAATGCCTGCTTACACTGGATTTTACCAAGGATATTTATGTGAGCCACTATGGTTTCATGCAGGAGACCTTGTAAATACTGTATCCTTATGATAAGCCACCTGCGCTTTAACTAGACACAACTATTAAATGACTAGTTCTTGGTTCTCATTTGGAGGAATTCACACTCCTCCTTTCCCCATGCGGGTTGCTAGGTGACTTACTGTTCCTTTTCTGCTTCTGTAATCACACTCTGCTTTTTCTTTTTTTCTTGTGTGGGTCCCAGCCCTGTTTTGCTCTTGTAAGCTCACACATCACAGAAAATCTATAAAAAGTCTGAGCTTCCTCTGTTTGGGGCTCAGTCTTTGGAAATGATTCCACTGAGACCAAGAACTGGTACTAAAACTCTCCTGAACTTGCCTACAGTCTCTCCAGCCTCATTTGTCCCATAAGAGCTGGTCCATAAAGGTGACAGAAATAGCAGTTAAGAGATGAGGCTAGTGAAGCAAGCAGGTAAGAGAGCAGGTAACTTATAAAGAATTTTGAATATTAACATTATGCTAATAGGAAATTAATAAAGGGTCAGAAAGGGGCTGCAGAAAAGATGTGCATAACCATAATTGCACTCCTGCTTCAGAGTAAAGAATAGGTTGGGTAAAATATCATGGTAGCCCAAGCTATGATAGTGACAGTAAAGCTGAAGGGAACTGGACATACTCTAGAAATAACAAGACATAGAACTGACAGCTTAAGGACTATGATAAGAATCAACAGCATTCAGGCGCCGGGCGTGGTGGCACAAGCCTGTAATCCCAGCAGCTTGGGAGACGGAGGCAGGAGGATCCCAAGTTCAAGACCAGAAGCAGTCTGCATAACTTAGCGAGACCCTGTCTCAAAAAGTAAAAAAATGGGCAGAGGGTGCAGCTCAGCGGTCCAGCTCTTGCAGAGCATGCAGGTGCGAGGCCCTGGGTTCAACCCCCAGTACCACAAAAAAAAAAAAAAAAAAAGAATCAACAGCATTCCATTTACCCCTTATACTATTCTGTAGTAACTTGTTTTAATCTAATAAGAAAAAGAAAATAACTGAATTTAAATGGACCTCCCCTTTTACACTTAAAATTTAAATGCAAAATGCTCATGATCAGAGTCTCCTGGTTACCCACTTATCCACCTAGGATGTATCTATAGATATCCCTAACTCCTTCACACTACACACAAAGAAATTTAGACTAAATTTAGACTGTGCTCATTCATTTTAATAAGAATGTACTATTTCGAATTTCGTTAGCTTATAAAACCAAAGGGCTTATACTTTCTTATTATTGGACATGTATTAGTTACACATTTAAATGACTCAAGTGGGTACTAGATTCCATCCAATGTTCTCCATATGTAGACTCTCTTTTACAAATCTCATGTAAAAGCCAGAACAGTAACAAATAATAATAACAAACAACATTGTTGTTGTTCTTAGGTGCCATTGAGTGAGGTCTGACGCAGAGACGCTATGTACAACAAAACAAAACACTCCCCAACACTGTGCTATGCCCTGCACTATGTCAGTGCTTCTGTGCTATTCACAGCGTTTTCAATGGCTGATTGTTTTGAGATTGTTCTTGAAGTGGACTGCCAAGTTCTCCCTTTTTTGTAGTGCTGGGGATCAAAGCCAAGGCCTCAGAGAGTGCAGAACAAACACTCTACCAACTGAGCTAAACCCCAGCCCATAATGAGTAACGGTTAATATTTATTGTGTGCAGCTGGGCGTGATGGCGCACGCCTGTAATCCCAGCAGCTTGGGAGGCAGAGCCAGGAGGATCGCAAGTTCTAGACCAGAGGAAGTCTGCGTAACTTAGCGAGACCCTGTCTTAGAAAGTAAAGGAAAAAAAAGGGCTGGGGGTACAGCCCAGTGGTCCAGCACTTGCAAAGCATGCAAGCGCGAGGCCCCGGGATCAACCCCCAGTACCAAAAAGAAAAAATTATATATATATATATATATGCACACACACATAGTGTGCATATATAGGGATGGCACATATGCCATCCCTAAGCAAAAAAACATAGCAATGAAAGGAACATCACCATAATATTGGCCGTCACCCTTAACAATAACCCTAACCATAACCCTAACCTAAGACATTGAATTCAGACATCGGAGTTGGAATCCAATTTGTATGATTCCCTAGTTTTAACACTCCATGTTGCACAGATCCCTTCCCTGATTACTATCTTAACACTAACATGAAACATAACCCTAATCCCAGACTTAACCCTAACACTCACCATAAACATAGAGGTAACCATAACCCAAAACCTCATCCTTAACCTAACCCTATCCCTTACCCTTACTATGTGCCAGACGCTGCTCTAGATGCTTTATAAAATGCATTAATTTACCAAGGTCTCCAACCTTATAAGCTAGTAGTACTACCATATTCTCTATTTTGCAGATGAGGAAAACAAATCTGAGAGGAAAAACAACTACTAAGTGACAGTGCCAGTATTCAACCCCAGGAAGAAAATAAAGGCATGGATCCAAATTCTTGCTCTGTTACTGAACTAAGATGCTTTCTCTCCTTCCTGGTATTAACACTGACCTGTCTCTGTTTCCTGCCATCTCTTAGCTTTGTAAAGGAAGACTGGGTCACCTGTAAGGGGACCCTGGCATACCTGCTACCTTCTGCTTATTTCTATGTATGGTTTGAATGTGCATGTGGAAGACTGTCTCTGCCCCCTTGTGCTGTCGTTGCTCAGCGGGAAGAAAAAAACAGGGAAAAAAATCAGAGACCCATAGTATTATCAAAGGTATGACTAATGAGCTCCATTAAAAAAAAAAAAAAAAAAAAAAAAAGTTCAACTCTTAAACTTTAGAACTACTGAAATTTATCACACCAAATCTTTACACCAAATCTTTAGTGCTGAGCACTTGTGAATTGCTCTGCCCTGCATTACACTGAAAGTATACAGATAACTACTGGTATTTGTTATTCCTTAAGCTTATCTCTTAATTAGTTTGACAAGTTGACTTTAAATAATGAAAGCCATCTTTGAAAGGTCCATTTAGATTTGTGCAGATAATCAGCATCTGCCTCTAATCAAACCAAGATGATTAGCAAATTAAACCCTTTAATTAGCATTTTGCATAATTTAGGCAAATTATGCTTCTTAGGTTTAAGAAGGTGAATCGGTGAATTTATCAGTTAGAATTCCTTTAAACCTCTATTAATGATCTGATTTTAACACATACACAGCAAAAATAAAGAAACACAAATTAAGTTCTTTATCTCCTGAACCCTAGCATTTTGCAACACTGAGGTTAATTCTGTCATGGGGGCAATATAATACAAAACTCAGACAAGAAGAAAAATATTTTACTTCCATTTTTATCAACTCCACAGAGGTCAACTTCTCCCACACTCAAATCAAATAGCATTTTCTAAGGAAAAAAAAGAAGGAAAAAAAGAAAGGAGGACGCATGGAGGGAGAAAGGAGTTTCTTTCCACTTCTGTCACTCAGTACTACAGATGCCTACATTATCTTCACTAGGCATTCAATCACTCTGTTTTAAAGAAAAACACTCAAAGAAAAGTAAGCTGGTAAGTAGGTTGTCAATTTTCTTCATTAAATAAAGAGAGAGATAGCAAAGGACAAAGTAGCAAAGCTACCATGACAACACACCAAGCTGATTACTTGCTCTACAGGAATTACCTTCTCTCACACATAAAATGATGATCACGATTTTTTTAATAAGTATTTCCTCTCTTAGCCCATCCAAAACATACTTATTCATGAACAAAATGAAAGGAAGCAGCCCTGTGTTTGATAAACAAAAGTCAGGTAGTAAACAGCAAAAGCTTAAGAGATGGTGGACCAAGTATGTCATTTCTAATATATATTAAACCCTAGTTTCTGATAAAGACATGGTGTTAGAGACAGCACCTCCACTCTAGAATCCAGCCTCTTACAAAAAAAAATTTTTAGAAGGCAAAATTCAAAAATACAACTTTTCTCATGACAACAAAGAGCAACCTACTAAAAACTAAAAACTCAAATAAGTAGCCAGTTGCAGTGCTGCATGTCTGTAATCCTGACACTCAGGAGGCAGCGATAGGAGGATAGGTGTGAGTTCCAGACCAACCAGAACTACACAGTGAGAACTTGTCTCAAAAAAACTTTTTTGAATACAATAAAGTAAAATTAAAAAATAGAAAAGATCATGTTATTAACCTACTATAAACACTACGCAAACTGTGCATCTTCAGTCGTGTGTGTGTGCATATGTGCACGTGCACCTGTGCACCTGTGTCATAAAATGGTAACAAGAAAAATAATCACACCAAGCTTATACTAAAAAGGGATAAGAAAATCACTTCTAATCCATTTTAAATAATATACAACAAAGAAAAACTAAGAGAATAAAATGAGAAAACTATCTTTTCTAAATCCAAACTCCAAACTATTTGTATGTCGATCCTATTATATTTCTAAACAACCTATATCTATAAAGCCCAAACAATAGCTCTGATGTATACTAATCAACCAAACAACCCCAAAATTGTTTCTTTAAGGACTTACTCAAGTGGCAATATTTTTAATATAATTTACAGCGTTTTGCATCTATGTTGTTGTTAGGTGCCATCGAGTAGGTATCTGACTCATAGTGACCCTCTGTACAACAGGGGAAACACTATTGTCAGTGCTTCTCTGCTGTGCATAGGGTTTTCAATGGCAGATTGATGCTTGGGAGGGGGTTGCCAGGTCCTTCTCCCAAGCCTATAGCACCTGGTGTTCCCAGGCGGTCTCCCACCCAGGTACTAACCAGGCTTGACCCTGCTTAGCTTCCGAGATCTGACAGGATTGGATGACACAGGGCTATGGCTGCAGGCTTTGCATCTATAGGCACTCAAAAATATTAGTCAGTTCACTGACTGGAAAAATCCAAAGGCTGCTGAATTTGTTAGGCACTTCAACATGGTTACAATTTGACAGGCTTTGACAGTCTAATGGAGCAACTACAGCTTTGAAGTGATATGACACTTATTCAACTGAAAACACTAATTTCTCTTAACCCTTAAAATATCAACAGAACAGCTGGGTATGGTGGCACTTGCCTATAATCCCAGCAACTGAGGAGGTGGAAGCAGGTGGATCACAAGTTCAAGGCCAGAGGCAGCCTGCCTAACTTAGCAAGACCATGACTCAAAGCAAAAAATAAAAAATGGACGAGGGGGTGCAACCCAGTAGTACAGCACTTATAAGGTACATGCAAGGCCTTGGTTGAAACCCCTAAATAATGGGAGGTGGGGAAAGATCACAGAATAACTAAAATGTATATTTCAAAAGTTAAGATTCTAGGTATCTATGTGCTTAATTTGGGGCTGGAATTTAGCTCAGTAGAGTGCTACTCTATGCTAAGGCCCTGGTTTCGATCCCTAGCCCCTCAAAAATGGGTGAAAAACCTAGCAGCCCACGCCCAAAACAACCCTGAAACAATCAGCCATGAAAAACCCTATGAATAGCAAAGAAGCACTGATAATACTGTCAGGTATGGCACAGTGTCAGGGAAAGTTTCCTTCTGTTGTACATAGTGTCACTATAAGTTGGATCCAACTCTACAGCACTTAACAACAATTATTAGTTTACTATTTAATAAACCCTGCCAACCATTTCCTGATAAAGCAAAAGGAAGAAATATACAAATACACACAAAGCATGAACTTCAATTCATTTTACCATTTTTTTTCCCTTCTACACTGAAGAGACTATTAGAAGCTAAAGTATAGTGCTTTGGCTCCCCCAAAGACACTTCTAGAGGATAATAATCCTGCCATAGGAAAAGGAAACAGATACCAAATACAACTGGGCTCCTTGTAGTCCATCATCATAAGAAGAAATCTTTCACGAACTAGATTCAATAATAAAACCTATTGATCTTTACACTGACTTAAAAATTTATTGAATAAATACATTACATTCAATTGTGGTATCACCACGTCTCATTTACCCCATTCCAACATAAGAAAAACATTTCAACCAAGAGTTTATCTCAAAGTCCCAAAAGGTGAAGGAATTTATATATAAGACACAGATGAGGAAAGTTAGGGTGAAACTATTGGACCAAAGCCTGCATCAAGAAGTATTAAATGTCAAGTGAAGGTTCTATGTAAAAATACCTAAGTGTGAATTATCTACTTATCAAAAAAAAATTAGTACCAAAATTACAAACGGGCCAGAGCTTCAAAAACCCAAAGGTTTTAATTTAAGAAATAAAAATATTACTGGCAATAAAATCACTTCTTCAATTTTAAACATTCAATTAAACATTCTAGAGTTAGAAATACTAGAATCAGTTCGGTTTTTCTATGCATAACTAAAGTGCCTAATAAATAAGAAGGCAGCTAAACTTTGGTGAGTATACACTACATGCCTGCCAAATAATATGTAATTTACTTCAATGACTTCATTCAATTTCACAACAATCCTATGAGAAAGATACTATGATTTTCCTCCTTTAATGGTAAAAGAAAATTAGGCACTGAAAGGTAACTGATTGGATGTGGTGGCTCACACCTGTAATCCCAGTGACATGGAAGGTAGAGGCAGGAGGATCACACTTTTAAAGTCAGAGGCAGCCTGCATAATTTAGTGATATACTATCTCAAGATAAAAAAGTGAAAAATGGGCTGGGAGTACAGTCCAGTGGCAGAGCACTTGCAAACTATGTGAAAGGCTCTAGGTTTAACCTCTAAGTGCCACAAAAAAACAAAGAAAAAAAAAGGAAAAAGAAAGTTAAGTAACTTACTCAATGTCATAAGAAATCAACTATGAGAGGTGTGGTGGCAAAAGTCTGTAATCCCATCACTCAAGAGGCTGGGGCTGCGGGACTGGCGCAAGTTTGAGGTCACCCTACTCTACACAGCAAATTGGAGGTCAACCTAGGCTTCACAGTAAGACGCTATCAAAAGAAAAGAAGAGAGGAAAGGAGGGGAAGGAAGAGGAGTGGAGGGGACAGGAAAGGAGGAGAGAAGAAGAAAGGAACAGGAAAGGACAGGACAGGAGAGGAGAGGAGAAGAACTCACAGTGAAATTAATTTTCGCAGATCTTATTATTCATATTCACTCCCTTGGTGGTCTTTTTTCCCACAGTTTTTTGTTGGGTGTTTTTTTGTTTTGTTTTGTGTTTTTTGTTGTTTGCCATACTGGGGGGTTGAACCTAGGGCCTCGCTCTTGCATGCTGTGCAAGTGCTGGACCACTGAGCTGCACCCCAGGCCCTTTTTTTTTTTTTTTTTTTTTTTTTTTTTTTTTTTTTTTTTTTTTTTTTTTTTTACTTTTTTGAGACAGGGTCTCACTAAATTACACAGACAGCTCCTGGTCTCAAACTTGCAATCCCTCTGCCTCTGCCTCCAGAGTCACTGCAATTACAGGCATGCGCCACCGCTCCTGGCTTCTTTTCCACAGTTTCAAAACTATTTTATGTGGTATTTTGATCATATATTTTCAACCATGACCTCTCTAATCTCAGCACAACATTCTGAATTGTCTACTGGCTATCTTCTTTGCCCCATCAGCACTACAAAAAGTATTTTCACAAGAAAATATACCACAATAACCCAAAACACACTACTATTTTTATATTCCCTATCATTACTAACCCCCATGTGTCTGTCAGTTTATCATTCTATAGTAGCTTCCATGTTGCTATGATACTGAAGGCTATACCAGTGGTACTATATATACCGGCAGAATCACACATAGTGTACAGGTTTCAGCTGAGCTTCCAGACTAAGACAGACTGGAAAGGACATGGATAACCCACACAAAAAACAATTAGCCATTGAAAACACTAAGAATAGCAGCGAAACACTGTCAGACATAGTGCCGGAAAATGAGCTCCCAAGGTTGGAAGGTACTCAAAAGATGACTAGGGAGAAGCTGCCTCCTCAAAGTAGAGTTGCCCTGAATGACAGAAATGGAGAAAAGGCCAAGGGACCTCCATTCACTGATAGGGCATGACTCAAAATGAAAAGGAACAATTGTAAACATCCATTAATAATTGGAACGTGGAATGTACATAGTATGAATCAAGGAAAATTAGGAATAGTCAAAAAGGGAAAAGGAATGAATAAAGAATGACATTCTAGGCATCAATGAGCTAAAATGGAATGGAATGTGCCACTGTGAATAAGATAATCATATGGTCTACTAGCCAGCAGCTGTAGCACAGTGGCATTCAATCCCGTCAGATCTGAGAAGCTAAGTAGGGTCAGGCCTGGTTAGTACTTGGATGGGAGAGTGCCTGGGAACACCAGATACTGTAAGCTTGGGAGAAGGACCTGGCAGACCCACTCCCAAAAGTCAATCTGCCATTGAAAACCCTGTGAATGGCAGAAAAGCACTGTCAATAGTGTTTCGCCTGTTGTACATAGGGTCCCTATGAGTCGGATACCAACTTGACGGCACCTAACAACAACAACAACAATAATAATGGTCCACTATGTCGAGAATGACAGATTAAAGACAAATGGGGTTGCATTCATCATCAAAAAAGACATCTCAAGATCTGTCATGAAATACAATGCTGTCTGTGATAGAATAATACCCATACACCTACAAAGAAGAGAGCCTGCAGCCATCGCACTGTGGTGTCTGATCCCCTCAGATCTGGGAAGCTAAGCAGGGTCGGGCCTGGTTAGTACTTGGATGGGAGATCACCTGGGAAGACCAGATTATATAGGCTTGAGAGAAGGACCTGGCAACCCACTTCCAAAAATCAATCCGCCATTGAAAACCCTATGAATAGCAGAGAAGCACTGACAATAGTGTTTCACCTATTGTACACAGGGTTGCTAAGAGACAAATACTGACTCGAGGACACCTAACAACAACAAAGAAGAAGAGAAGTTAATATGAGTATTATCCAAATTTATGCCCTCACCACTAAGGCTACAAATGAAGATAGGGAAGATTTTTACCAGCTTCTGCAATCTGAAACAGATTAAACATGCAATCAAGAGGTACTGATAGTTATTGTTGACTAGAATGCAAAAGTTGGAAACAAAAAAGAATGCTCAGTAATTGGAAAATACACCCTTGGTGACAGAAACAATGCTGGAGATCATACAGAATTTTGTCAGACCAATGACCTTTTCATTGCAAATATTATCCTACCGACATAAATTGCAACTATACACATGGATTCACCAGATAAAACATACAGGAACCAAATTGATTACATTTATTGAAAGAGATGATGGAAAAGCTCAATGGTAAAAGAACAAGACGGGTGCTGTTTGTGGATCAGATCATCAACTGCTCATATGCAGGTTCAAACTGAAACTGAAGAAAATTAGAACAAGTGTAGGAGAGCCAAGGTATGACTTTGAGTATATCGCACCTGAGTTCAGGCACAACCTCAAGTACAGGTTTAAGGCATTAGACACTAATGATCGAAGACCATGAGATGAGTTGTGGCATGACATCAAAGATATCATTCATGAGGAAAGCAAAGGGTTATTAAAAACACAGGGAAAAAAGACAAGACTGAATTACATGTCAAAAGCAACTCTGAAATTTGCCCTTGAACACTGACCAGCTAAAGTAAAAGGAAGACATGATGAAGTTAAGAAACTAAACAGAAGATTTCAAGGAGCAGCTTAAGAAGACAAAATCAAGTATTATAATGACATGTGCAAACAGCAAACCAAAAGGGAAAAACACACTGTTTTGCTCAAGCCTAAGAAATTGAAGAAAAATTCAAGCCTCAAGTGGCAATAGTGTAGGATTCTACAGAGAAAATATTAAACAATGCAGGAAACATCAAGAAAAGATGGAAGAAATACACAGAGTCATTATACCAAAAAGAATTGGTGGATGACCAACCATTTCAAAAGGTTGCATATGATCAGGAACCAATGGTATTGAAGAGAGAAGTGGAAGACGCCTTGAAGGAATTAGAAAAACACAAGGTTTCAGGAATTGATGGCATTACCAATGGAGATATTTCAAGAAACAGATGCAGCACTGAAAGTGCTAAATTGTTTATGCCAAGAAATTTGGAAAACAGTTACCTGGCCAACTGACTGGAAGAAATCTATATTTGTCCCTATTCCCAAGAAAGGGGATTGAAACTAATTTGGAAATTATCAAATGATATCATTAGTATCTCACACAAGTAAAATTTTGCTAAAGATCATTCACAAGTGACTGCAGCAGTATATAGACAAGGAATGGCTGGAAAATCAAGTTGGATTCAGAAGAGGGCATAGAACCAAGGATACAACTGCTGATGTCAGAGGGATATTGGTCAAAAGCAAAGAATACCAGGAAAATGTCTATCTATGTTTTACTGACTATGCAAAGGCATGTGACTGTGTGGATCACAACAAATTATGGATAACACTAAGAAGAATGGGAATATGGGAGCACTTAATTGTACTCATGAGGAATCTGTCCATGGAAGAGGATGCAGTTGTTCAAACAAAAGAAGAAAACACTGCCTGGTTTAAAGTGGAGAAAGGTTGTATCCTTTCACCATACCTCTTCAATCTCCATGCTGCACAAATAATCCAAGAATCTGAACTTTATGAAGGACATGGTATGAATGGAAGAAAACCCACTAACAATCTGCTTTATGCAGATGATATAACTCTGCCTGCTGAAAGTGAAGAGGACATGAAACATTTACTGATAAAAATCAAAGATCAAGGCCTTCAGTATGGATTGTACCTCAACATCAAGAAAACAAAAATCCTTACAACTGGGTCGGTATGCAACTTCATGATAAATAGAGAAAGGATTGAGGTTGTCCAAGATGTTGCTTTACTTGGTTCTATAATCAAGAACCACAGATGCCACAGTCAAGAAATCCAAAGATGCTTTGCCTTGGAAAAAAACCTCTTTAAAGTGTTGGAAAGTAAAAATGTCCCACCGAAGGCAAAAGTGTGCCTGACTCATACCATGGTATTTTTAGTTGTATCATGCAGTTGTAAAAGGGAGACAGAGGAAGAACTGATGCTTTTGAATTATGGTGCTGGAGACAAATATTGAATATACCATGGACTGCCAAAAGAACCAACAGATCTGTCCTAGAAGAAGTACAACCAAAGTGTTCACTGGAAGCAAGGACGACCAGACCACATCTTATATATTTTGGACATGTTGTGAGAAGGGACCAATCCCTGGAGTAGGCCATCATGTTTGGAAGACTGGCAAGTCAATGAAAAAAAGGAAGACCCTCAACTAGATGCATTGACACAGTGGCTGCTACAATGGTCTTAAATATAAAAAAGATGGTGTACCTGGCATAGAATCGGGAAGTTTTTCCTTACTTTATACTTAGCATCACTACAAGTTGGACCTGACTCAACAGCACCTAACAATAACAATTACTAACGTTACCCTGTTTGTGTTGTATACCAGATAGCTTGGCGTTGTCCTTATCTCATATTCCATTAGTCATCAAATCTTCTTTAGGCTACTTCCATAAAGTCTATGATATCTGTCCACTGCTTTCAATTCCCACCACTGGAAACTATAGTTAAGACCTTTATTAAATCCTTCATTCAGTTAGTCATTCATTCAACAAATAATCTTCCTCATCATCAACACACATACGGACAATATCTTTCTAAAAGACCTCTGCCTTAAATGTCAGTATTCTAACTTTGTAATCTTAGTTTCAACTTAGGTCACAACTTGCCACTTCCTTACTCACTCAGGTGGTGTAGTTATATTCATCACAGTAGATTATAACATATCACTCTAGTCCTCAAAAACATTAAACAATTCTTGCCAGGCGGGGTGGTGCACACCTGTAATCCCAGCAGCTTGGGAGGCAGAGGCAGGAGGATTGCAAGTTCGAGACCAGAGGCAGTCTGTGTAACTTAGAGAGACCCTGTCTCAAAAAATTAAAAAATAAAAAAAAAAAATGGGCTGAGGGTGCAGCTCAGTGGTCCAGCACTTGCAGAGCATGCAAGCACAAGGCCCTGGGTTCAACCCCCAGTAACAAAAAAAAAAAAAAAAATTAAACAATTCTCTCCTGCTTTCCTCTTGCTAACTATATCTTTCACTAATTTCCAGAGTTTAATGCCAAACTCCCTTGTCATAAAAATGTAAAACCAGAACCAAGGTTAACATAGAAAACATATAAATGTATTTTCTTTCAGTAAAATGAGGAATATGTTAAAATGTTAAGTAAACAAGAGATATGATATCTAGGAAACCTTCAGAGAAATAGGTATTAGACCATGGTTAGGTCTCGGGTTTAACTCAGTTGGTAGAGTGCTGCTCTTCACTCTCTGAGGCCCTGGGTTGAATCCCTAGCACCACAAAAATGGGAAAAAGACCTAGTAACCCACTCCTGAAACAATCCACCACTGAAAATCCTATGAGGATCGCTGAGTCAGACCTGACTTGACAGCACCTAACAACAATGAAATGGAAATAATGGAAATAAAGCCAGGTGAGGTAGCACACACCTGTAATCCCAGCACTCAGAAGGCTGAGGCAAGAGGACCTCAAGTTTGAGGCCAGCCTGGGCAATACGGTGAGACCTTGTCTCAAATGACAACAACAACAACAACAACAAAGGAAGTAAGGAAAATTTTGAAAGTCTTTTTTTATGATTAGCATTCTTCAAGATTGGCTATTTTAAATCAGAACCATAAATGCATGATTTTCAAAAATCTAAAAGTGATTCAAAGACCAGAAACCTTACTATATGAATGACACAATTCCAGGAAAAAGGCATCTTCACTGTATGCTCTATGACTATCCTTTCAAAGGACTTGTCAATAGCCAGCTAGTCTTAAGCCTTCCTACCTGAGAAGTCTGCTCCTCCTGTTCTACTGGGATTCTGTAACCCTCTGCTTTCACCATAGATGAAGTCTATCGAATTATTTTTACAAAGGAACTACAAGTTACTGTCACGTTGCTTTTGGCTCTTTCCTTCATCTGCTGCACTTACCAACTCTTATGCTCACTGAAAGTATGCTATACTGAGGGTTTAACTTAAGATTATTTTCTCACAAGAAACAGGAAAACATCCAGATAGAACATTAATTATGAAAACAATGTGTTTTGGGTGACAGCTACCTTATTGAGTTAGACACACAATATGATTTCTTAAAAGAGGGAAAAATGTTAAAAAGGAAAAGTAGAACTCTAAGCCAAAGCTATCCCAAATCCTCCAAAAAGTAAAATAAGAAATATTCTACAGTCAGTGTTCATAATGCTACAGGCAAGAACTTAACAGAACCATACTCAGGGATCTGCAAAGCTTGGATGAATTTTTTAACCCCACCAAGGCCCAGTGCTACCCTTCTTTAAATATCTTAATTTTAAAATGTTAAAATATCTACTTACTGTCCCAAAATAAAATTCAGATATATCTTTCATATTTTTAAAAAAATCAATATAGCACCATAATGAAAATATAAAAGAAAAGCAAAGTCATTTCTTAAAAAATATTGTCAAACATAATTGATCAGACACAGTATGCCAGATGACAGGATAAAGTAAATAGTATCATATTCATTAGTAGAAGTCATCTACCAATGCAAACTGGTATAATGTATGTGTTGGTGGCTCAAACAACATAATGATATGCTTTTCTAAAAAGGTGAACAAGTCACAGAAATATTCAGAACAAAACAAAGTATTATATTCCATCAGTTCATAGGCTAGATGCTTTCTAAGAACAATCACAGTATACAAAAACATGAGAGAAAAACATTTTATGTGTATTTATAGAAGAGTGTTTGATTCTAAATTCATTCATTAGAAACATGTGGTGGGGGAGTTGTTGGTATTGATTTTGGTTTTGGTTTGCAGTACTTAGGGGGTGAAACTAGGAGCATGTACCTTGCAAGTTCTCTACCACTGGGTGGCACTCCCAGTCCATTTTTTATTTACCTTTTCTTTTAAGTCTGGGTCTCACTAAATTACACAGGCTGCCTCTGGCCTCAAATTTGCAATCCTCCTGCCTGTCTCCTAAGTCACTGGGATTACAGGCATGTGTCACCACGCCTAGCCCATTAGAAGTACTTCGATTTGGGGAAGGGGGTTGCCATTAGCCCACATAAATATAAAAAGTCAAGGAGGACATGGGAAAATTGTACAGAACTATCCAGTGTATCATAGGCCCTCCAGCATACCTGTCTTCTATCTCCTAAATGCCTGAGTTACCTACCAATCATTGTTATCACCACCAAAAATACCACAGAGATGTCTAGAATATCTAGTAGGGGAGACTATGTCGCATATAGTCCAGAATGCCCAGATTGAACCAACAAGCCAGCCTCCTACAAGCCCAATTTGAAATAATCAGTTGGCCTTCCTCAATGACATCTCTCTTCCTTATGAGCAAAGAAGAAAACCTAAATCCATAACTTCTTTTCCTGACCAATTATTCCCACTTAGAACACAAAATTTACCACGTGAACTTTTGCTTACACTGATTTATGAGTATTACATGAGTCCACTGCTGACTGCAAACTAACACACAAGTTGATTTGAAAGTGTTTTAAAGGGGTAAAAGGTACCAAAAGAAAGACAAAAAAGGCATAGAAAGGCCATGGGCTCGATAATCTCTGAACCACCAAGTTGTATTAATACATTTTCCTTAGGGACAGCACACATACCATATTGGGAAAACTACTTCTGATATATTTAATATATTAAGTTTCTAGTTCTGCCAAGAACTGTCAGTTAAAATAAAACATCTTAGTAAAATTACAGTTTATGCTTTAATTTCCTACATTAATGTAAATCTCTAAACTCACACCTGTGTTTGTATATCCGCTTTGATGTGCCCTGTCACCCCAAATGTCAGCATTTATTCCACTTCATTTCAGTGCTAGTTAAGGACAGGCTGTGAAGAAATTGCATATATTTAGTAACAGGTTTTTAAATTTACACATTTCAAAATATTTGGAAGTCTGATTTGGGGGGAAGTTACTTAACCTCTCTAATCTTCAATTTCCTCATGCAGCTGTTGTGAAGATTAAATTACCTATAATCTACATAAATCATTTAGCAAAATGCCTGGCACTCGGTAAACACATAACAAATGTTAACTATTAGTGATTAACTCCTCTCCTCTCTTCTTATACCCAGGCAGATCCAGACCTTAATATGTCCATTTTTTATTCAGTCACCAATAATATTCCTTCTCTAGGAAACATGGACTACATACAAATTTGAGAGCAGTCCTCTGAGTTTTCTAATATTCATATACCAATCTTAATCCTTGTGTCAACTAAAAGGAGCTGAAATATATGTGGCTTTTAAGCCCCACTAGAGATTATGGAAAGATTCTCTTGCCCAAAAGCTTCACGGGACTCTGGAATAAAACAGCACATTCTAATCAAAGAGGAACACGGAAATAAAACTACTGAAGAAGATATCTAGAGCTGGAAGAAGGCACAAAGTTTTGAAAGTGAGACAGATTAACAATCAGCACCAAGGAAAAAATAAATGGAGATAAATCCAGAACAGGGAGATTAACTGCCCTGTTCTTTGTACACCTTCAGAGGAGTAGAGAATAAGAGAATGGATGTATTCATAGGGCCTGGGAATAATTGAATAACTGTTGTTACCACAACTACTTTCTCTTCCCTCTGTAATTCAGATTTAGCTACTCAATAATGAAGAACACTAAATTATTTCTTTTTATAATTCCATTAACCCACATATTCCTAATTCTTTAGTCTCATCCAAAACATCTAGGATACAGCAATTTGACCTAGACTTCAAACTAGTACATGAGGGAAGCCAGAGAAGATGGCAGACAGATAGCACACGCCTTCTGTCCCGGAGTAGAAGGAAGCCTTGATTACGGGATTGGAGCTCACATCGACTAGATAGAAACTGATAGTTTAGGCTGGGAGACAGTGGAGGGAACCGGACGAACATTGAAAGTGCGGATCTAGCTCCGAAGGACCTACACAAAGGACAGCAGCTGGGTCGCCATTTCGCCATTTCGCAGATGGCGGACAGAATCCCAGAGACTTGGAGGGGACCGCATGCACATATCCCATGGGGCCAGACCCAACACGGAATCCAACCTTGGCATCACACTGTCACCCTGCCCACAGTACACAGACTACAAGCTCCAGGTGAGTCAGTCTGAAGAGGTACACGGAATCACCATCCCTAGCGGTGCACATTGCGCAGCCGGAGCCGCTGGGCTGGTGTAGGACCCTCACTCAAGAGTATAGGGATCAGATCAACGAGAGTTGATACGTGAGGGTGCGGGGAGTGATCGCAGACAGGCCTGGGAAACCGGCGCCAGCGGTGCGCAAAGATAGCTGGGGCAGGCCTCCCTCCCTCCTGTTGTGGCGGGACAGTTGTGTGGATGCAATTTTCACAGACATACGGGCACACATACACCTGGATCCGAGACACACCAGAGGTGATTCTATGTCATCCCACTACACTGTGGAGTAGGATGGGGTCTGCAAAGGCAACTGAGTCCCACTCGGGCAGAGCATGGCGGATTCTGCAAACAGGGCGTGCAGCGGTGCAATTAATCCCAGAGCAGTTTCCAGTGCGATTGCCGTGTATGGCCAGACCTGCTGCAGGTTCCCCCCGTGGCAAGTGGATATCATCCCGCCCACTGCAGGAAGGAAGTGACGAGACCACAATGGGATCTGAATCTCCCAAGTGGACTCTGAAGTGGACGGAAAGCCCTGAAATAAAGATCCACGATAGCAGCCATATTCCTTCCATGGTATAGGCTTCGGGGGGAGAGCTCAGATTTGGGGAATTGGTGCCAGAATTATGTGGGACAGGGAGAACTCCAGGGAGGCCCCCACAGGTTCCACGGCCTCTCTAACAATACAACAGACACAGAATACTTCCAGGGACAGACTCTATGGGCACTCAGTGTCCCACTTAAACCCAGGGAATTGCAGGGCTACCTGCCATATCCACTCGACAAAGGGAACCTTCGCAGAAACCCCACCCCCTAACCCAGCCTGCTTCCGTGGATTGTGTGAAAATACTGCCACCCTGTGTTCTGCAGTGTTCACTTCATCCTTACTGTCTCCACAGTTCAGATTCCACTTGTGAGAACATACAAGTGGTTTTTTTTTGGGGGGAGAGGATGTATGCACATGGTTTTTTTCTTCTTTCTCTTTCTTATTTTGTTCTCTTCCTTCTATTCTCCTTCTCTTTTTCTCATGCTAGATACATGTTTTTGTTTTAGTTATTTTATCCTTAAGTTTTAACCTTAATTTTAATTTTGACTGTAATTTCTATTCGTCTCTGTTCTATACCTCCTCTTTCCCCCTCTTCTGTCACCAGATCATCCCCCTTCTCACCCTCCAGAAGAGAAACAGAACCTATTGCCTCCCTAGCCCCCAGCCCCTTTGGAGTAGGGCTGGTGAACTAGAGTAAGAGCCCCACAGACTAAACAACTGAGGAACTATACAGCTTAGAAGCACAAATAAAGCACCAGAGATTCAGCAATACACAATCTCAAAGGAATAACAGAGGGAGAAGTTCTGCACACTCAGGAGAGACGAATCCTATTTTCTAGACCATATTATGGGCAAACAAACCTAAAAGAAACAGAAAGGGGCAGGATGGATCTGAAGATCCCACAAACAAAAGCCCCCCAACAAATTCTTCCAGTGAATCTCAACTCTTAGAGATCTCTGTATTAAAATTAAGAGTTATGGTTATAAATATGCTAAGAGAAATCAAAACGAATACCACCAGCACCCTTGAAATCCCTGAAAAGAAGGTATCTCACCTGGAGTCCATTCTATCCTCTAAGCTAGAAATGATAAGGAAAAATAAACCAACAATCATTGAAATGCAAACGAAAATAAATGAATTGAATTCTGCAAAAGAATTCTTTTCATTGAGACTGGATGAATCTGAACTGAGGATTTCTGATTCCAAGGATCCCATACATGAACTTAAGTAAATACAGTTAGAAATGGAATGAACGATAAAGGGATTAAAAAAAGATTTCCAGGAAAACTCAGACAGAATGAAAAAACGAAACTTATGAATTTAGGGAGTCCCTGAAGGAGAGGAAAGATCCACCAGAGGTCTTCAAAATCTAGTATATGATATGCTCAAGGAAAACTTCCCAGAGATAATTCAGGATACGGATACATACACAACTGAAATATTTAGGACACCATACAAAGCAGACCAAAATAGGTCATCCCTGAGACATATTATTACTCAAGTGCTGTCATTAGAAACCAAAGGCTATCCTGCAAAAAGCAAGGTAGAAAGCCCTTATTACTTATAAAGCAAAACCTATTAAGATTACTGCAGACTCTCCATATCAACATTGAAAGCTTGAAAGTAGTCACAGGTGAGTTACATCCTAAAAAAAAAAAAACAAAAACAAAAACACAATCTCCAACCAAGATTAATATATCCAGTAAAATTATCTTTGAAAATAGAAGAGGAGTATAAGACATTTAATGATATCAATGCATTTAAACAATTTGCAACCACCAAACCATCCCTGGAGAGGATTGTAAATCAATTACCACATCCAGGAGAGATAAGACAACCCTATATAGGAAATCAAAAACTTGGTTAGCTGAGATGAGTGCAACCCAAGAAAGGAACAAAGCAAATACGATTCATAAACCACTAACAGGTAATGATTGGATGCATAACAATAAATACTACTCAATAATCACTATTAACGTAAATGGTCTTAACTTGTCAATTAAGAGAGAGACAGGCTGAAAAAAGATAAACCTTCAATATGTAGTATTCAAGAAACTCATCTAAATCACAAAGACTGCAATAGACTGAGAATTAAGAGCTGGAAAACAGTAGATCAAGCAAGAGGAAAACAAAAAAAGCAGGCGTTGCAATTCTAATTTCAGATAGATTAAATTTCAATACAAAACTAATTAGAAGAGACAAAGAAGGACACTACGTTTTAATAAAAGGAACAATCAATCAGGAACCAATAATGCTCCTAAATATTTATGCCCAAACACTGGGCACCTAGCTTTATAAGACAAACTTTATAGAATATAAAGAACTTTATTGGACCAGAAACAATAATACTGGGAGACTTCAATACCCCACTTTTGTCAACAGACAGGTCATCAAAATGAAAAATCAACAGAGAAATGTCGAATCTAATCTCCACCCTTAATCAGTTGGATCTCACAGATATATACTGAATATTTTATCCACATGATGAGGAACACACATTCTTCTCAGCTCGACATGGAATGTTTTCTAAGATAGATCATATCCATAAGAACTCCCTCAACAAATACAAAAAAGTAGAAATTATCCCCTGTTCCTTACCAGACCATAATGGGATAAAATTGGTGCTCAAGAGCAAGACTAATTCCAGAAACTTTACAAACTCATGGAGACTGAATAATACACTGCTGAATGACCAATGGGTTGTTGATGAAATCAAAATAGAATTTTAAAAATTCCTGCAATCAAATGATGATGAAAACACACCCTACCAAAACATATGGGATCCAGCAAAGGCAGTTTTAAAAGGGAAGTTTATAGCATTAAGTGCCTTCCTCAATAAAGTAAAGAAGACCCAAATAAATGACCTAATGACGCATCTTAAGACACTAGAAATAAAAAAAAAATCAATCCTAAAAGGAACACACAAAAAGAAATTACAAAAATAAAGGGAGAAAGATCTCAATTAGAATCCAAAGAGATAATTCAAAAAATTCATAAGACTAAGAGTTGGTTCTTTGAAAAGATTCATAAAATAGACACTCCTCTAACCAATCTCATCAAAAAGAAAAAACTAACACAGTATGGATTGTGAAAGAAAACCGGGTCCATAACCACCGACTACAACGAAATACAGAAAATTGTCAGGGATTACTATGAGAGATTGTATTCTCAAAAATATGAAAATGCAGAAGAAATGGACAAATTTATTAACACATATGACTTACCAAAGCTAACCCCAGAAGACATAACCGACCTAAACAAGCCCATTACATATACAGAAATAGAAAATGTAAGAAAAAGTCTCCCAACAAAGAAGAGCCCAGGTCCTGATGGGTTCACAGCAGAATTTTACAAAACTTTTAAAGAAGACATAATACCTGTCTTCCTCAAATTATTCCAAAAAATGGAAAAGGAAGGAACACTCCCAAATTCATTCTACAAAGCTACCATCACCCGGATACCTAAACCAGGAAAAGATTCATCTAAGATACAGAATTATAGACCCATCTCCCTTATGAATTTAGATGCAAAAACATTTAATAAAATTTTGACAAACAGAATCCAGCAGCATATGAAAAAGATTATTCAACATGACCAAGTGGGATTTATACCACAGATGAAAGGCTGGTTCAACATACAGAAATCAATTAATGTAACCCAACATATCAAGAAACTAACAAACAAAAAACACATGATCATCTCAACTGATGCTGAAAAGGCCTTCGACAAAGTGCAACACCTTTTCACGATAAAAACGCTGGAGAAGATAGGTATAACAGACAAATACCTTAATATCATAAAAGCCATTTACGACAAACCTACAGCCAACATTATATTGAATGGAGAAAAACTGAAACCATTTCCTCTTAGATCTGGAACAAGACAAAGATGTCCTCTCTCTCCTATTCTATTTAACATAGTAATTGAATTCCTTGCCAGGGCAATCAAACAAGAGAATGAAATCAAAGGGATACAGATTGGCAATGAAGAGGTCAAATTATCCTTATGATATGATCTTATACCTGAAAGACCCGAAAACCTCAACCAGAAAATCGCTAGAACTAATTAACTCCTTCAGCAAAGTTGCAGGTTATAGAATCAACACACAAAAATCAAAAGCTTTTCTTTACACCAACTGCAAACAGGAAGAGAAGGATGTTTCAGAAAAAATACCTTTCACGATAGCCCACCAGAAAATTAAATACCTTGGAATCAATCTAACCAAAGACCCTTCAGATCTCTACAAGGAAAATTTCAAAATATTAAAGAAAGAAATAGCAGATGACACTGAAAAATGGAAAGACCTTCCTTGCTCCTGGATAGGGAGAATTAATATAGTAAAAATGGCTATCCTACTAAAAGCAATCTATAGATTTAATGCAGTCCCCATTAAAATTCCACTGACTGACTTTACAGAAATCGAAAAAAATGATCCAAAAATTCATATGGTACCACAAAAGACCACGTATAGCCAAAACACTCTTAAGCTGCAAAACTAATGCAGGGGGAATCACAATCTATATAATCTATATAATCACAAGCTATACTATAGGGCAGTGGTAGCAAAAACAGCTTGGTACTGGCACAAAAATAGACCTGAAGACATCTGGAACAGAACAGAAGACCCAGAAATACCTCAACACACCTATAGCCACCTTATTCTCAACAAAGGAGCAAAGCAAGTACACTGGAAAAAGGATAGCCTTTTCAATAAATGGTGCTGGGAAACATGGTCATGCACATGCAGAAAAATGAAAACTCACCCGCATCTCTCAATATGCACGAGAGTTAACTCAAAATGGATAAAAGATCTCAACATAAAACCAGAAACTTTTAAACTTATAGAAGACAAGATAGGCAATACACTCCATCATATAGGCATAGGAAAGTATTTTCTTAATAGGCCTCCAATTGCTCAAGAAATTGAAACAAGAATAGATAAATGGGATTACATGAAATTAAAAAGCTTCTGTAGAGCAAAAGAAACAACAGAGTCAAGGAAACCCCCACTGAATGGGAAAAAATTTTCACATCCTATACATCAGACAGGGCTGGGACTTAGTTCAGTTGGTAGAGTGCCACTCTGCAGTCTCTGAGGTCCCGAGTTCGATTCCCAGCACCACAAAAACGGGAGAAGGATGTGACAACCCACTCCCGAGGTAATCCTGAAACAATCAGCCATTGAAAACCCCATAAGGGTCACTATGAGTTGGACATGACTAGACGGCACCTAACAACAACAACAACATACATCAAAGGTCTAATTACCAGAATTTATAAAGAACTCAAGAAAAAAATTCCCGAAAAAACAAATAACCCAATACACAAATGGGCAAAAGCACTGAATAGACAGTTCTCAAATGAAGAGGTCCATAAAGCCAAGAAACACATGAACAAATGCTCAATATCCCTAGCCATTAGGGAAATGCAAATTAAAACAACTCTGAGATTTCACTTTACACCAGTAAGAATGGCCAAGATCAACAAAACAACAACAAATGCTGGCAAGGTTGCAGAGAAAAGGGAACACTCTTACATTGTTGGTGGAGCTGTAAATTGGTCCAACCACTGTGGAAATCAATATGGAAATATCTTAAAAAACTAAAAACTGATCTACCTTATGACCCAGGTATAACAATATTGGGAATTTACCCAAAGGGAGATGTGTCATCATACCACAGAGATACCTGCATCTCCATGTTCAATGCAGCACTTTTCACAATAACAAGGATATGGAATCAACCAAAGTGCCTATCAACAGAAGAATGGGTAAAAAAATTATGGTACATATACACAATGGAATACTACTCAGCAATCAAAAAAATGAGATAATGCCATTTGCAGCAAAATGGATGGAATTGGAGAAAATTATTTTAAGTGAACGAACATAAGCTCAAAAAGAGAAACACCACATGTTCTCACTCATATGTGGGAGCTGAATCAAAATTATAAGAAGGAAAAAATCCTATACAAAGGTCGGATCATAATAAAAGAAAAAAAAAGCTAAGAATGGTATTATTATATAGGTGGTCTAGAAAATGCAAGTAATAGTTCTGACAAGGTAAAAAGAAAGTTCACTACAGAAAAAGTTTCTATCTTAAACAGAACTGGAACCCAAGGATATATAGAAAATATTGCCATAAAAACACAAGTAAATGGAAGAGAAGTCTTTGATGGGGGGTGGGACAGGGGGCAGGAAGCGCACAAAGGGTAAGGGGGAACCTATATGAATAATGTACAACAAAATGCATATATGGAAATGTCACAATGAAAAGCATGTCAGAATGAATCACGTTAAGGTGTACATTCAAAATTTCCAATAAAAAAAGAAAAAAAGAAACTAGTACATGACACAGGACTTCAACCAAAAAGGATTAAATTTTCAGGGAACTTACAGGGAACAGGGGAAGATTAGGAAGATTATGACATGAAAAAATAATGTATACATACAAAAGCTCAATATCTTACTTCAAAATATATTTAGAAAACATGGGTAACACTTTACAATATGTTCAATTACTTTTTAACACTAGGAATACCATTTAGTAAAATTAATTACATTCTTTTAGGATCTAAATACTGTATATACATGTATGTATGAGTATTGTTGTAGTTACAGACATATATATAACATAAGACATTTAGGATATAGTTTTATATATGGGAAAATTCAATTAATTTAAAGTTATATATGTTTCAAGGACAAAGTCAAAGGGACAGTCATCAAACAACACAAATATAAGGAATTCTATATTTGAAATCATATGAAAACTTTAAAAGAGAGAAATGACTTCCACAAGTTAGTTTGAAACTGTTTGCATGTTAATTTTAGCCTTCAAGGGTAATTCAGCTTGTAGTTTCACATTTAGCCAAAGCATCTCCAGGTTTAACCTATCTTATAATGAGCAGAATCTAACTGTGCAGCTTGACAAGGAAAATCCAAATTCTGTGAACTCTAAAATGTTATCACTAAAGACCATCTGCCATGGTTTTTTACAACTGTACACATGAATAGTTAGGCCTCAATTAACTGAAAATTCAACAAATATTTTCTCTATTCTCCAAACATAGAAATTATCAATATTTTATTATAGCTGCCCAATATACATAAAATAATATGGTTGGCTTATATAATTATTTGATGTTAAAAAAAAAAACACTATGAGAAATGTTATGATTTGAATATAAAACGTCCCCCATATAAGCTCGTGTATTTGAACACATGGTACCCCGCCAGTGGCACTATTTTGGGAGGATATGGAACTTTCAGAAGGCGGCACTAAGCTGGCAGAGTTAATCAATGAGGGCAGGCCTTTGAAAGTGATACCTGGCCACCAGTTCCAGCCAAGCTTTCTGCTCTTGGTCTACCATGATGGGAACAGTTCTCCTCCACCACATGGTCCCACTACCATAATGTTCTGCCCACACACATAGTGGGAAATGGGGTTTAGCTCAGTTGGTAGAGTGTTCCTCTATGAGATCTAAAGCCATGGGTTCAATCTTCAGTACCACAAAAACAGGAGAAGGGCAAGCTTACTCCCAAATCAATACCAAAACAATCAGCCATTGAAAACCCTATGAATAGCAGATAGGCACTGACATAGTGCCAGGCATGGCACAGTGTCAGGGAGCGTTTCCTTTTGTTGTACATAGGGTCACTATGTGTCAGGCCTTACTCAACGGCACCTAACAACAACAACACACCATGGGGCCAAACAGTAGTAAGTCAAAATAAACTTGTCTTCCTTAAGTTGTTTCCATCAGGTATTTTGGTCACAGTGTCCTAAAAGTAACCAACGCAAGAACAAAAGTATTAGGTTTAAGCCACCACATGCCTCGTAATCCCAGTGACTCAGAAGGCTAAGGCAGAAGGATTACAAACACGAGGCCAGAAGTAAACTGCATAACTTAGCAGGACTGTGTCTCAAAATAGAAAAAAAATTTTAAAGGGCTGAGGATGCAATTCAGTAGTAAAGAGCTTACAGTGTATGTGTAAGGCCCTGGGTTCAACTTCCCAATACTGTAAAAACATATATATGTATGTGTGTGTATATAAATATGTGTGTGTGTGTGTGTGTGTGTGTGTGTGTGTGTGTATTTGGTTTACAGAATTTACTTATAAAAAGGAAGCTCTGTATAGATACTTTCACTTAAACCATCTGGAAAGAAGTCAAAGGTATGCAATTATACTGGAAACACAAAGGACTCTATCTAAAACAAATTTTTCAATGTAGATACAAATTGAAGTTTGCTAACCAGCATAATCCCTCAAAACCAGTACAACAGAAAAAACTCATTTAATATATAACATATAAATCGAGCACCTAACATTTAATCCTGCAAAAAGATAAGTGTTCCACGTTACTATACTCACTTTAAAGATGTTTAGTATTAAGAAAATGGAGACAATTTTTTGCATTGTTATTATTTTCTCTAGAAATTCAAAATTATTCTAAGCACTGTGCTTGGAACCATCAAACTTACTTATTACACAGCCTTGGAACATAAAACAACTTACTCTCCCATTCAAAAGTTAAGTTTGATCCTTGACAAGGACTGTCTCCTTCACCTAACTCCAGTCAGGCTCATGAATCCTTTTGACCAGGGTCTGCAGATTCAGTTTTAGTAAAAACCCTGCAGTCCATTTAGGGAAAATCCTTCACCATTGGGTCTTATCACCCTTAGTAGCTTACCATCCTAGTCCAACTTCAGCAAAAATCTTTGGGTCAGGTTAGCAAAGAATCATCCTCTCTCTTCCTAATTTTCCACCCACCTACACCTCTGCCCTGCTCCTTGGCTACAAATCCACACTTTTCCTACCATATTCAGAGTTGAATTCATCTCCCTCCACTATAAAACCTACTCTAGCAGCCTCCTTTGAATAAAATCTTCCCTACTTTCAATGACAAATGTCATGAATAATTATTTTCTTTAAGACCCTTCATCTAATTATTAATCCTATCCCCCTCAGTTCCTTTTAGATTTGGAATTGCCACCACAAGTGTTGAGTGTCTTACCATCCTACTTCACTTTTTACCAGTCTCCAGTTCTATGTCTGTCACAGTCAATATCATGTCAGAAGTCCTGAGAAGAACTTCCAGGCTTATAAAACAGATGTGTTCTCCAGCTTGTTCTTCTCCCCTATTTGCATGTCCTTTCTGAACTATATCACCAGATTCCAAACTTCAGAAATTTATTGTGTCAAAAGATCAAAGGCACACCTCTCTCCATTTTGTAAGCACCACACTAAAATCACTTTGTTGTTGTTGTTGTTGTTGTTGTTGTTGTTGTTAGGTGCTGTCGAGTCATGTCCGACTCATAGCGACCCTTATAGGGTTTTCAATGGCTGTTTTTTGGGATTGCCTCAGGAGTGGGTTGCCACATCCTTCTCCCATTTTTGTGGTGCTAGGAATCAAACTCAGGACCTCAGAGATGCAAAGTGGCGCTCTACCAACGAACTAAATGCCAGCCCTGTTTTTGTTGTTAGGTGCCATCAACTCAGACCAAAATCAATAATGACCCTATGTACAACAGAAAATACACTACCCATCGCTGCACCATGCACACGATCGTTTTATGTTTGAGCCCATTGTTGTAAACACTGTGTTTCTTCTCATTCTGAGTTGTGCCACATCAGTATAAGGAAGTCTCAGGGGCTTTATTCCATCCCCTTCATTAAGGTTGACTCTACTTTGAGGAGGGAACCCTGCCCCAGTCATTTCTTTAATGCCTTCCTGCCTGTGGGGGCTCATTTTCTGACACTATATTTGACTGTGCTTCTCTGCTACTGATAGCCATTGAAAACTCTGTTTCGGGAGTGGGTTGTTGGGTCCTTCTCCCTAGTCAGTCTTAGTCTGAAAGCTCAGCTGAAACCCATCCACCATGCGTGCCCCTACAGGCATCTGAAATATTGGTGGCATAGCTTTCAGCATCACAGCAACATGCAAGACAAGCTAACAGACGCACGGGGGCGGGGGGGGGGGGGGAGGAAGAAATCACTTAGCAACTTATTAATAGGCTATTATAATAACTTCAGGCTGGGATTTAGCTCAATTGGTAGAGCACCATTCTGCAGTCTCTGAGGTCCCAAGTTCAATTCCCAGCACCGCAAAATCAGGAGAAAGACATGGCAATCCACTCCTGAGGCAATCCCAAAACAATCAACCACTGAAAACCCTATAAGGGTGCCTATGAGTCGGACAGCTGGACAGCACCTAACAACAACAACCAGCACCTAACAATAACAACATAATAACTTTAGCCTGCAGTCCTAGTAGTGTGGTGTCAGATCTGATCAGATATCAGAAGCTAAACAGGGTCAAGTCTGGTTCGTACTTGGATGGGAGACCTCATGGGAACACCAGGCACTATAGGCCTGGGAGCAGGACTGGAAACCCACTCCCAAAACTCAATCTGCCATTGAAAACCTTATGAATAACAGAGAAGCACTGATAATAGTGTTTTGCCTGTTGTACAAAGGGTCGCTATGAGTCAGACACCAACTTGATGGCACCTAACAACACAACATAGTAATTTCAGACCCCAAGAGATATGAAGACTCCAAGAATGACTGGTAACTTCAAATATTTTCTAGGTTAAAAAAAAAATTAAGGAGCCAAGCACAGTAGCACATGCCTATAATCCTAACGATTCCAGAGGTAGAGGCAGGAGGAATGCAAGTTCAAGGCCAGAGGCAGCCTGCATACCTTAATTATACTTTGTCTCAAGATAAAAAGTAAAAAGGGCGATGCAGCTAAATGATAGAACACTTGCAAAGCATCAATTAGTCCCTGGGTTTAATCTCTCAGACAGAGCACTTGCAAAGCATGCGAGAGTCCCTGGGTTCAATCCCCAAGTACTACAAAAAAAAAAAAAAAAGGTTTCAAATTTTAAGAGATAAGAAATTTTAAATGCTAGGTTCAGGATAAAAAAAATGATTTTAAAATAAGCAAAAACAAACAATTCAAAGTTTTTTGTGTACTTGTTTTTAGTGAGCCAAGCAATAAGTTTACCAACTTTATTTGCCTTCACTCAAAAACTCTTACTTGCTAGAACATACAGGCAACTGAACAACATTAATTCTTATTACTATGTAATAAGGTTTCCATTTGGGACACACAGAATATTCTCCAAATCTTTACTGTCCCTGACATTCTGTACTATCCTAATGATAAGTATTCTGCCATTAGATCCACTTGTATTTCAAAGGAAATTATCTAAGGAAGTTTTAAAATACTCCCAAGTGAATTATAAGCTGGTGTCAGATTCTGGGTTGCAACAGCACAGAAAACCTTTGTCTATGAGGTTAACAACTACCAAATCCTGACATTTCCCTTACTGGCCAATTGAAGAAGCATTAATAGGATCTGTTCAGGGTATCCATTAACCTGTGATGAGATTCATGGTTAAGTCAATCAACCGAGCCATGTTGTTGTTGTTGTTAGGTGCCGTGGAGTCGGTATCCGACTCATAGCGACCCTCATAGGGTTTTCAATGGCTGATTGTTTCGGGATTGCCTTGGGAGTGGATTGCCAGGCCCTTCTGCCATTTTTGGGGTGCTGGGAATAGAACTCGGGTCCTCAGAGACTGCAGCACAGCGCTCTACCCACTGAGCTACATCCCAGCCCCCAACCGAGCCATAGGAGATCCAAAATAATCCCCACGGATGGCATTTACTCACTTATTTCCAATCCTTAAAAATTTCAGACTTAAAATCCAAGTTGTTTACATATAAGCCAAAAAATTTAAAATATCGATTTTGCCTTTGTGTACATTTTTATACCCTGTCATAAAAATTCAGAATCTACTATCCACTAGAAACTCAAGTTTATACTAAAAAAGCCAGAGTTAACACCCTTCTTGAGTCTGAAACAGAACAGAGTTCCAGATCTGAGAACTGACCTTATACCTCTTCCCAATTTTTATCCAATAAAATTACATCAGCCACAGCAATCTGAATAAAAACTTAAAATTTAAGAGAAAAACCTACGCAAAGGAATTCAAGATTCTTTTCTCTATACGTTTCTCCATTCTAGCAAACATAATGCAATTTATGGACTGGTGTTTAGCTTAGGTGGTAGAATGCCACACTCAGGACCCAGGTTCAATCCCCAGCACCACAAAAATAGGAGAAGGACATTGCAATCACTCCTGAAGCAATCCCAAAACAATCAGCCATTGAAAATGCTATGAGGGCCAGCATGGTGGCACACACCTGAAATCCCAGCGGCTCAGGAGGCAGAGGCAGGAAGATCGAAACGTAGAAACCAGAGGCAGTCTGCATAATTTAGTGAAACCCTGTGTCAAAAAGTAAAAAAAAAAAAAATGGGCTGCAGGTGCAGCTTAGTGACATAGCACTTGCAAAGCATGCAAGTGCAAGGCCCTAGGTTCAACCCCAAGTACCACAAAAAAAAAGGAAACCCATTGTTAATTTCACTTATGAACACTCATAGCATCTAGCATCTTTTGGAAAGAGAATTAATGCCACCATGGCCTTGTAGTAAACTTTGAAGTCAGAGATTGTTATACCTCCTGCAGTGTTATTGCTGCTTAAGATTGTTTGGGATATACATGGTCTTTTGTGCTTCCATAAGAATTTTAGTATTTTTTTCTATTTTTGTAAG
>VMDO01016526.1:0-47608 GCA_007922755.1 Pedetes capensis
CTCTCTCTCTCTCTCTCTCTCTCTCTCTCTCTCTCTCTCTCATCTAAATAGACTTATTTCATAACATACCTGAATTTCAAAAGCTACAGTTTTTATCAGCCTTTAGGCAGTGGTCTTCCCTTTTCCATTGGGCCTGTCTTCTCCAGTTTATTATAGTCTCCATCATTCCCTGTTGCATCTCTGAGACTGATGGCCATCCTTTAATGTTAACAGCCTGCAAGTGTTTGAACTTGGTAGCCCGGTTTCCAGAGAAGAGTCCTGCACAGATTTTTTTTATTCAAGTAGGGGTAAGGGGCATGCAGACAAGTACAAAGAGCAATTGAGGTGGAAAACATTCCTTAGCCAATTGTCCTCTCTTAAGTTGACATCTAATTTGAAAAAGAAAAGTCACAGAGTTCATATAACATTAAATAAGAAGGCCTTATGTTAAAGTCTGTATTTGAATATCTCTATTGAAATGTTTCATCCATTATTCTTATGCTTTTACTTCTTGCAAACAAACATTCTATTTGGGTCAAGAAATGCTTATTGTTTGTCATGTATTGGTACTTTTTTCCATTAGTAGAAGACAATATGATTACAAAGCTATTCTTCCCTTAGGAGTTTATTACCTAACAATTGAAACAAGTTCATAAAGAGATGTCCACATGTATGGTAACATATTCTCTATTTTTCTGTTTATTTTTAACTTATAAGAGACTTTGGTATCCAAAATCAAATCACAATGTAGTGATTTGATATGAATTTTAGTGAATAAACATAAGTATTTTGGATACAGTAGAAGTTTTCATTTCAACTGTGCTTTTCAGCAATGTGGATTTTATCTCCCAGGAAATCTTATGTTTGATCTTTACATGAATAACAATAAACCACATGTAAAGGCAACTTTTCCACTCTTTTCCAACTTAACTAATGAAGAGTTCATTTTGAATTGCAAAGTGGAACATACCTTGTTGGGAGATTGTTTGAGTCCTGTTAAAAGTATAAACACAAGCTGGCACTTAGAGTTTCCATAATGTAATTTAAGCCATCATTTCCTGGGCAATTGCCAAACTTGCTGAGTCACTAATTTAGCATAGCAGGTTAAAAGCAAATTCTGTCTCAGGAAAAGCAGGATGCATTGCCTTGCTAAGTAGGTATTCAATGTATGGAGTTACAGCTTTGGAAGTAATTTCACTACTCCTACAAGGAGGTTACTTCCTTGAAGTGTACTTTTAAAAATGGGTCTCTGTAATCTTTATTTACTTTCTATTCCTGGCTTTAAAATTCAGCTTTCATCATTGTTCTATTTTCATATACTCTCCCATCCATGATGTGATAGCTCTTATACAAAGAACAGAAAAAGAAGCCTTTTTATATTTTTCCTCATCAGTAATTTGCCCAATCAAGTCATGTACATATATTAATCCCAATACCATATTTTACAACTAAATCAATTCTCACATAAGTTTGACACCTGTAATTTAATGCAAACTCTTACACTCAGCAAAAAAATTCATAGGACCAATGGCTAATATAAAAATGTTAATTTTTTGAAGTGCAATCTTATGTATGTGCTTCCCATAGTTATAGAGAAGGTAATTATAATTCTCTTCTTGGAGTTTTGAACCAATTTTTCCTCTGAACGTATTAATGAAGCAGAGTAAGACAAAATGCATCTGTTTTCTTACCAAAGCACTTCAACTTTCCTCCTATTCCCCTTTTTTAAAAAATTATTCTTCAGATTTCTCAGGATCATGGAAGACATACATAGTGCCAAACTAGAACTCAGATAACTATTATTGGTTTAAACATCATGTGACCAACCTAATAAACTTAGTAAAGCCTTCGATAGTATTGATGGATAAGGTAAAAAAGAATTTTCTCTTTACTAGAGTTCATTGAAGGAAAAGTGGTATTTAAAACTGGATAGTATTGCAGTATACTGTAAATATTATAATTAAAAACAAAAGTAAGAAAAAAAGCCAGTTATTAAAGAATTAAAGAGATATTCTGTTTAGTAATGCATTATATGCAAGCATATCTGGTTATTTCTGTCAACATTGTGTTTTGAATCATGATCTAGTTGAATGTTGAAGTTATCTCAAAGTTATTTTAAAGTCCAAAGATAAATGGGTTTTTTAAGCATCTATTTCCTTTAAAACTATTACGAATTTCTGAGTACTTGTTTATTGTATAACGTTATACGTAAAAGAAAAAATTACTGTAATTTTGCTTTATGGCATACATCCTTCACATAATTAAATTATTAAAATTATATTATTTTGTGCTTAAACTAGTGATTAATTCATTAACTAGTGAATAATTAATTTTATTAATTATTAATGAAAAGTTATTTCCAAAAATTTTTAGGTATTTTTGTTTTTTTAAAAACATGGTCTCTATATGTAGCCTAGGCTGGCCTTGAGCTCACTATGTAGCCTTCATCCTCCACCCCCACTGTCTTCAAACTTGCTGTCCTCCTGCCTCAGCCTCTTATATTGCTGGGATTACAGGCAATCACCACCATGTCATTTAAATGTTTCATTTTTGATTTGTGTTCACATCATTATAAATACTTTTAAAGATATGATGGACAAGATTACAGAAATGCTGGTTCTTGAACACTCACATAAACAATGATAGTTAGAAGAGATTTGAGGTAGGAGTCCCAACTGGGATATTATGTCCATAGTTACATAACAATTAGAATTCCATAAAGGAAAACTATGAAACAATTACTCAGAAAAGCTTAATTCTTTCTTAGAAGTCCAGAGATCTAAAGATAAGCCAAAGTTTTGCCAAACAAGAGTCATGACCATCAGCTGGGCATGGTGACATATGCCTATAATCCCAGACACTCAGGAAGTAGAGGCAGGAGGAGCATGAGTTTAAGGTTAGAGGCAGCCTGCACAATTTAACGAGACCTTGATTCAAAATAAAAAAATGGACTATGGGTAAAGCCCTGTGCTGGAGCACTTGTAAAAGTGTGTGTGAGGCCCTGAATTCAACCCATAAGTATCGAAAGAAATAAGGAAGGAAGGAAGGAGAGAGAGAGAAAGAGAAAGAAAGAAAGAAGGAAAGAAAGGATGGATGGATGATGAATATGAATATTTTGAATAAAAATACCTTTGGTAGAATTGAAGGGTAATTAAATCCATAGCATTAGTTCCTCGTTCCAGTGTCCTTTAGCAACTATAGCCAAGAGGCCAGTTTTAAGACTAGACTTAAATAAAAGTGATGTCATACTTCTTGTTGTTAGGTGCCATTAAGTCAGGTCCAACTCATAGTAACCCTACACACAATAGAATGAAACAATCCCCAACACTGTGCCACACCCAGCATTATGTCAGTGCTTCTCTGCTATTCATAGGGTTTTCCATGGCTAATTGTTTCTGGAGTGGGCTGACAGGTCCTTCCCCCATTTTTATGGTGCTGGGGATCAAACTCAGGGTCTCAGAGTGCACAGTGGAGCACTCTACCAACTAAGCTAACCCCCAGCACAATTCATACTTTCTTAGAAGACTGAAAGTATTTTCAGGTTTGGAAAATTCTGCAAAAACATGGCCAAATCAGTCTTCATGCATTCTCCTTAACTTGTTGTTGTTGTTAGGTGCTGTCGAGTCGGTATCTGACTCATAGTGACCCTCATAGGGTTTTCAATGGCAGGCTTGTTTCAGGATTGCCTTGGGAGTGGATTGCCAGGTCCTTCTCCCATTTTTGCGGTGCTGGGAATTGAACTCAGGACCTCAGAGACTGCAGCTCAGCACTCTACCAACTGAGCTAAACCCCAGCCCCCTCCTTAACTTAAGATATCTAAGTCTGAGCTATATTGACAGGACAGTTTGACAGAAGACTAGTTACTGGACCATGGGGCAAATTAATTTAGAGGAGCAAGAAGGAATCTAACAAAGTTAATGTTTACCCAACATCATAACATTCACATAAGTACTCTTGTAAACTGCCAGAACCAGAATTATTCCTGAGAAGTCATTTTATTTATTACTTTCAAGGCAGGATTACATAGGGACATTTAATATTTTAAAAAAATAATGAATTAAAATGAGCTATTATTTCAATATTTTCAAAGAATTTCATGGTATCTCTTGATATTGTGAAAATACACTTGGGAATATCAGAATCACTACATTTTGGGAATTACCAGAATAAAAGATGAATTGAATTGCTTAATAGTTACTATAAAACAACAACATAATTATATACATTTGCAAATCAGTTTCACAATTGGGTAATAGTGATATGATTACCTTTTGGTCAGACAGATTAAAATGGATAGAAATTTATGTAAACAGGATTTTTCACTTTGTTGATAATTATTCCAAGTTACAAATTAACTGGGTGAGGTGATAATACAAGACTCTGGAGGCAAATAGATGCTTTGGCTGCACTACTAACTAGCACTTTGACTGAAGGAGTGTACTTAAACTTTATGAACATGGATGCCTGAACTGCAGATAACAAAGCCTCTCTTTTAAGCCATTTAACGCAGTTTTTACTGTAGACTAGGAGCTTATTAATGATATACATATTTATAATAACCAGTAATACAGTTCATTTTTTATTTTGATAATTCCCAAATGCATTTATTCTCATATTCTCATGTATATTTCCATGACATCAAGAGACACCATGAAATTGTTTGATAACATTGAAATAACAGCTCATTTATTTATTTTTTAAAGTCTGTATTCTGGATTCATTAAATAATTCTAGAATGACAAATACGAATGCAGAGACATAATTATTACTCACCACACCAATATTTATATGTCATGTATAGTCCACTAGTTGCTATATTTTTCAATTATAATAATATTATAAACTTAACTCTTTATATAGGTGAGAAATAATTTTAAATTATGTTTATTATTTTCCTTGAAGTATAGACATTTTCAGAACAAGAACTATACAGGACAAATGGAAGGATTTACTTTCATATTCTATCTTTGTGAACTTCATTCATGTAACTATATGTACATAGTACTCTAGAAAATGCCAATGAGGTAATATGTTCAGTGGGATTAAGGGCCATTGTTTTGCTTGTTCTTAGTTTTACATTTCTGTGTTTAAAAAAATTAAATTAATATTTTAGTGTAAAAGATTAAACAAACTAGAAATTGGGTTCAAATATTCTGATCTCCAGTTCTCTTCCTTACAGACTATGCAAAATACCTCAACTATGAAATGAGAGAGAAGTGAATTACATTAATTAACAGAAACCTTATCTCAGATCATTTCGTATTAAAGATTAAACCACTAACTACAACAGAAAAACAAAATGAGATTTAAATCTGCACAGATATTTAAACCAATTTCTAGTCTCTTACATCTTATCATCCTTTATTATTTTTTGAATATGTAGCAGAAGTCACCATCAGAGTCGTTTATTGGTCGAGAGAAGAGGTCAAATTCTCAGTCGTACATTGGACGACCAATTCAGCTCGACAAGATTTTGATGTCTAAGGTGAAAGTGCCACACACGTTTGTCATCCACTCCTACACCCGACCCACAGTGTGCCAGTACTGCAAGAAGCTCCTCAAGGGTCTTTTCAGGCAGGGCTTGCAATGTAAAGGTAAGAATGATCTTGTCAACAAATATTTGTCACCAGCCAGTCTTTAATCCTTAAATCAATCATTCATCTGAAAATTACTGTGCATTTTTTTTTTATTCACAACTTCTCTTTCTGACGAATTTCTGGTTTCTGCTTGTTTTGTTTTAAAATTATCACGATTAGACTGCAGGTTCAACTGTCATAAACGTTGTGCACCGAAAGTACCAAACAACTGTCTGGGTGAAGTAGCCATCAATGGAGGTAGGTAATGGATCAGCTGTCTCCTCTATACAACTTCCATGTGAGAGCCGTGGCAATTATGCACTTTTATTTTTTTCAGTTTGGATATTTGTAACTCAGTACAAAGCAGTTTATGGCCTGAGTTTATTCGACGTACTGTGGAAAAGCATACATTCCAGCTCATTTAGTTTCAATGAAAACCAAAGGGCTTTCTTGATTTTTACAGCTAATATTGAGAACTTAGATGTCCATAATTTCCTAGCTGTCTTATTTTACACTCCTATCCTAATTTGCTAAGAAATATAGAGCTCGTTGGTATGCCTACAAGTTACAGCTCTTATTCTCTTTTCCTCTGACCTTCATGTTCTAAGCATTGTGACAGAAGGTAACTTTCTTTCCCATCTGCGGAGGAAGGAAAGGCTCATAAACACCAGCCCACCGGGCCCTTTTCCATCCTCCACCCACTAACTATTTCCATTATATATGTGATTGTGAACCCTCATCTTTAATAGTAAGAGGAACTTTAAGTTGACTAATTTAAAAATGTGTATCTTTTTCTATATTTGGAAATGTTTTCTAGAGAAAACTGTTAGCTGCATAAATTAACTTCGAAGGATGCCTAAGAAAAATGAAGCTGTCCCAAAGAAATACCTTGTACTTTCTGCCTAGATAGTATTCTACTGGATTACTATGAAAATATTTGACTTAGAATCCTGGCTTTGCCCATAGATAGTGAACTGCTTTATACATTCAATCTGAACAGTTTTCTCTTTTCTTTGGCAAGAAAAATAGCTGTAGAAGACCGGAGAAAGAAGTGGAGTGACTTTGTTACAAAAAAAGATGAGGAACAAAAGATTGTCTCTATTCTAGGACTCTCTTCTATATATACCTATAAGAAGAAAGGAATATTCCTCACAAAAATACTCTCATACCTACTGATTTGGAACATCGAGATTCATGAATTAGCTGTCAAAACTAAAAGCTTTGCAATTTTCCCACTATCACATATGGTCTTGATTTTTTCATTCCCAGGGAATGTCATTGTGTACTTGATTGTTATTGTTGTTAGGTGCCATTGAGTTGGGTCAGATTCATAGCAACCCTATGTATAGTAGAACGAAACACTCCCCAATTCTGTGCCAGGCACACGATCTTATTTATGTTTAAGCACATTGTTGCAGACACTGTGCCAATCCATCTGGTGGAGATTTCTCCTTTTTTTTCATTGACCTGCCACTCTCTCAAACATGATGTCTTTCTCCAAGAATTGGTCCCTCTTGACTACATGTCCAAAATACATAAGACACAGTCTAGCCATCCTTCCTTCAGGAGCATTTTGCTTGCACTTCCTCCAAGACAGATCTGTTGGTTCTTTTGGCAGTCCATGGTATACTCGATATTCGTCTCCAATACCATAATTCAAAAGCATCAATTCTCCTGTCTCCCTTTTTCAACGTGCAGCTTTCACAACCATATGATGCAACTGAACATATCATGGATTGAGTCAGGTGCACCTTGGTCTTCAATGTGACATCTTTACTTTTCAAGACTTTGAAGAGATCTTTTGCCACAGCTTTTCCCAAATCAATGTGTCTTTTGATTTCCTAACTGCTGCTTTCAAGGGTGTAGATTGTAGAACCAAGTAAAGCAAAACTATGGACAACCTCAATCTTTTGTCCATTTATTATGAAGGTCATACTGACCCAGTTGAGAGGATTTTTGTTTTATTGATTTTGAGTCACAATCTGTACTGAAGACTGTTCTTCGATCTTCATCAGTAACTGTTTCAAATCTTGTTCACTTTCAGCAAGCAGAGCTGTATCATCTGCATAACACAGATTGTTAATGATTCTTCCTCCAATCCTGACGACGTGTTCTTCGTAAAGCCCAGCTTCTCGGATTATTTGCTCAGCATAGAAATTGAAGACATATGGTGAATGGTCCACTTTAAACCAAGCAGTATTTCCTTGTTCTGTTTGAACAACTGCCTCCTTGTCCATGTACAGATTCCTCATGATTACAATTAGGTGCTATGGTATTGCCATTCTTCACAGTATTATCCACAACTTGTTATGATCCACACAGTTAATGCCTTTGCATAGTTGATAAAACATAGATAGACATCTTTCTGATGTTCTTTGCTTTTGGCTAATATCTATCTGAAATCAGCAATGATGTCCCTGGTTCGCCACCCTCTTCTAAATCTGGCTTGATTTTCGGGCAGTTCCCTGTCTATATATTGCTGTAGTTGCTTTTGAATGATCTTTAGTAAAATTTTGCTTGTATGTGATATTAATGATATTGTGCAATAGTTTCTACAATCAGTTGGATCCCCTTTCTTGGGAATAGGCACAAATATGGATCACTTCCAGTCAGTTGGCCAGGTAGCTATTTTCCAAATCTATTGGCATAACATGTTAACACCTCCAGTGCTGCATGTGTTTGTTCAAATATTGGTACTCCATCAATTCCTGGAGCCTTGGGTTTCTCCAATTCTTTCAAGGCAGCTTCCACTTTGTCCTTTAATACCATTGGTTCCTGATCCTATGCACCCTCTTAAAATGGTTGGTAATCCACCAACTCTTTTTTTGTATAATGACTCTGTGTATTCCTTCCATCTTTGGATATTTCCTGCATCATTTCATGTTTTCCCTGTAGAATCTTTCACTGTTGCCACTTGAGGCTTGAATTTTTTTTCTTCACTTCCTTAAGCTTGAGAAAAACAGAACATGTTCTTCCCTTTTGGTTTTCTGTCTCTAGCTCTTTGCACATGCCATTAAAATATTTGATTTTGTCTTCTTGTGCTGCCTTTTGAAATCTTCTATTTAGTTCCTTAACTTCATCATGTCTTCCTTTTACTTTAGCTGCTCCATATTCAAGGGCAAGTCAGAGTCTCTTTTGACATGTAATTTGGTCTTTTTTTTTTTCCCTGTCTTTTTAATAACCTTTTGCTTTCTTCATGAATGGTATCTTTGATGTCATTCCACAATTTGTCTGGTCTCCTATCATTTGTCTAATGCATTAAATCTGTTCTTGAGGTAGTCGCTGAACTCAGGTGGGATGTACTCAAGGTCATACCTTGGCTGTCATACACTTATTCTAATTTTCCTCAGTTTCAGTTTGAACTTGCATATGAAATGTTGATGGTCTAATCCACAGTCAGCACCTGGTCTTGTTTTGACATTTGATATAGAGCTTTTCTATTGTCTCTTTCCACGTATGTAGTCAATTTGATTCCTGTATGTTCCATCTGGTGAAGTCCATGTGTATAGTCACCGTTTATGTTGTTGAAAACATGTATTTGCCATGAAATGGTCATTGGTCTGACAAGATTCTATCATGCAATCTCCAGCATCATTTCTGTCACCAAAGCCATATTTTCCAACTACCGAGTCTTCTTCGTTTCCAACTTTTGCAATCCAGTCACCAGTAATTATCAGTACATCCTGATTGCAAGTTTGAGCTATTTCAGTTTGCAGAAGCTGGTAGAAATATTCCCTGTATATCTTCATTTGTGGCCTTAGTGGTGGGTGCATAAATTTGAATAATAGTCATATTAACTGGCCTTCCTTATAGATGTATGTATATTATTCTATCACTGACACGGTTGTATTTCAGGACAGATCTTGAGGTGTCTTTTTTGATGATGAATGCAACCCCATTTCTCTTTAGTTTGCCATTCTCAACATAGTAGACCATATGATTATCTGACTCAAAATGGCCTGTACCAGTCCATTTTAGCTCACTGTTGCCTAGCATGTCAACGTTTTTGTGGTCCATTACTCTCTTAACAAGTTCTAATTTTCCTAGATTCATACTATATACATTCCATGTTCCAATTATTAATGGATATTTACAGTTGTTTCTCCTCATTTTGAGTCATGTCACATCAGAAAATGAGGTCCCTAGGGCTTTACTCCATTTGCGTCATCAAGGTAGACTCTACTTTGAGGAGGCAACTCTTCCCCAGTAGTCTTTTGAGTGCCTTCCAGCCTAGGATGCGCATTTTCTGGCACTAAATCTGACAGTTTCTGTGCTATTCATAGCATTTCCAATGGCTAATTGTTTCGGGAGTGGGTTGCCAGGTCCTACTCCCTAGTCTGTCTTAGTTTGGAAGCTCAGCTGAAACCTGTTCACCATGGGTGACCCTGCTGGTACCTGAGATACTTGCAGCCTCACAGCAACACACAAGCCCCCACAGTACAACAAATTGGCAGATGTGTGGGGGGGTATACTTGATAATTACAACTAAACAGTGTACTTGATACCTACAACTAAAAGGAAACTGAGCAGTTTTTTATGTTGATTACTTCAAAATTACATTTTTCCTTATAGGCAGAGAAACCTGATAAAATGGGAATTTTCTACGCTTGGCAGGCTCAGGTCTCTGATTGTTTCATTTTTCTAATTTTAAAATGAGTAATTTGCATGGTTAAGTAATTAAAATTGTTGCATTACCATCAACTGCCTAATGACAGGGTCCAATATTCAAATATAACATTTCTTAGGTATTTAAAAGTGGCCACTTATATGACCAATTTAGGATATTTGAATCCATGGTTTCAAAAGTTGCTGCAATAGAGATGTTGAATCTTCCTTCATGTGCAAATAGCCTTCTTCCTCCCTTTCTTTTTCTCACAAGGGCCATCCTATGAATTATGGTCAATTTCCTGGTTGCTTATGCCTGATGTCACTTTGCCTCCCAACACTGTTCTGCCTTTGACTTCCTTCCAGAACTCTCTAGGACTTTTCATAGTTTCATGCTTAGGAACATAAAAACAAGCACCTTCCTGTTTATCATCTCATATATTCACCATATTCCCATCTCATCCATTCATTCATGAATTAAGATGGAAAAGGAAAGTGAAAAGAAGATAAATTCTTCACAGGGCTACTTTTTTTAGGGCTTTCAATTGATTTGTTTTAGGATTGCCTTTTTCTTAATCCCTGGCTCCAGGAATACAGGCTTTTCTTCATGGGTCAAAACAATTTTCTAGATTTGCTCAGCCCCGGAGCAGAATCTGATGTGGTCATGGAAGAAGGGAGTGATGACAATGACAGTGAAAGGAACAGTGGGCTCATGGATGACATGGAAGAGGCCATGGTCCAAGATGCCGAGATGGCCATGACAGAGGCCCAGAATGACAGTGGGGAAATGCAAGACCCAGACCCAGACCCAGAGGATTCCAATAGAACCATCAGGTGAGAACAGTAATCCCAGGCTCAGACAAACAGTAGAACACAAGTGTTTCCTCTGTAAGGTTCTCTGATATTTTAGTCTATTATAAAAGGAATGCAGGGTGTGTATCTAATTTCATTATAAATGAGCCATGTATTGTAGACCACAGCCTTTGGAGTTAGGAGGCCCGACCTCCCTAGGAGAAGTGTAATTTGCTTCCTCTCCTAGCATTGCCTCATTCATTGACCCATTTTCTTTTGCATGTGGGGGATATTCACATTTGCCACCCAAAAGTTTACTAGTAAATTGGTATAAATTCAGAGTTCATTGTGTGGAAGTACAAAGATCAGGGATCAACCTCAACAGACAGTGTCTATTGTATAAATGACCCCTATTGCAAATAACACATTCTGTCCACACTTCATTGTTCTTGATCTTATCTCAGAAGTATATGCAATTTTATATCTATTATCTAATTATGTATGCTTTTGTTTTACCATTAGATGATCCTGATTTTTTATAATCAGGAATTGGCACAATATGACCACCTGATCAAATTGGGCTGCTTTATAATTAAATAATTAAATCTTATTGGAAAACAGACATGCCCATTCATATTGTCTATAGTTGCTTTTGCACAATAGTGTAGTTAGGTATTCTACAAAGCCAAAAATATTTTCTATCTGGACCTCTTCAGAAAAAGTTTCCCAAGTCTCTAATTTATATTATAAAGTATATTGAAGCCATCTTTGTCCATATTGCAAATGCCAAATTCATTGACAAAAAGAAATTGTTAATGAGAGTAGAGAAATGTACTGGTTTTCTTTTTCCATTTAATGACACAATAAATCTTTTTAAATACTGAAAAAAAAATAGTAGTCTTATGAGCTAACTCTTTTAGGGTTTGAGGAAGGTGAGGGTAGGGATAAAATAGGGAAGGAAGGGACAGGGACAGAGACAGAGACAGAAGGACAGAGGGGAAGGAGGAGAAATAAGTGAAAGATCCACATAATTCATAAGTCATAGTTATGTAAAAGGCAGTTTAAAAGGCAGATTCTGATTTTTATGAAGTTATTCAGAAACTAAAATTCATGTTGAAAAATATAACCTATAATTGACTAATAATGTGCCAGGAGTATGTAATAAGTAGGTAAATAAATTTTCATGTATGATTCTGAACACTGTAGCCTCCATATGCTGATAGTAATCTACCTGCTGTTTACCTGAAAACTAAACACCATAGAGTTCAACCTAACAACTAAGGTGCTTTTTGCTCTGCCTTGGGATTTTAAAGTGTACAAATAAATTGTCTGTCATTCTTCAGAGTAACTCACTTTTTGAACCATGAAACCCTGACAGTACATTTCACTGGAAATGGGATGTGAATTTTTTTGACTTTTACTTTGAAATAATTGAAATAAGGTTTTATTCATGAAAAGAACATCTGTATGTGAAAACATTTCTCTCCTAAAATATTTTGGCTTTTCAAGTCCATCCACAAGCAACAATATCCCACTCATGAGAGTTGTGCAGTCTGTCAAACACACGAAGAGGAAAAGCAGTACGGTAATGAAGGAAGGATGGATGGTCCACTACACCAGCAAGGACATGCTGGTAAGATGCACAGCAAGCAATTTCTTCTTGTCTGGCTTTAATTAGAGGAGATGTCAATGCCCTGTGAGTGCTGTGGTATGTGTGAGTTACTTGGAATAAACCTCTGCACAGGCATGCATAGGATCAGGTGGAGCACATTATATTGGCTGGGTGACACATGTAGTTGAACAAGCAACAGAGTTAGAAAAAAATGTAGAAAGAAATTTCAGAGAAACAAAATCATTTACCTTGATGACTTCAAATGATCTCCAAACAACTCAAATGTCTGCCTGTCATTTTACAGCAGTCTGAAAGCCACAGTTTGTGCTTTCAGAACATTCCTGTGTGATTTAGAATTTTAAAAGAAATACTTCATTTTAGGGAGAGAATAAATTTCAGTGCTGACTAGTGTATACTTCATAAACCCCAAATTAAGTGTTCATTTAAAACCTGACAGAGGCCAGACGTGTTGACACACCAGTAATCCCAGTGACTCGAGAGCTGAGGCAGGAGGATTGCAAGTTCAAGGCCAAAAGCAGCATGTGTAACTAAGTGAAATCCTGCCTCAAAATAAATAAATTAAAAGGGAGGGTTGGGGGTATACCTCAGTGGTTGAGCACCCTGGGTTCAATTACCCAGTACTGCAAAAGTAAAACCAAAACCTGACATATTTGGGAGTGTAGTAATTCTGTTATTTATTTCAGTCTGTTCACTTCTCTAGATTTTCCTAATAGCTGATGAATGAGATTATATATGTGGGTAAGAGAGAAACATCTCAAAGTTAAACTAATTAGTGACAGGATGATTTCCAAGTCATCTATAATGCTTTCCTCATTTCCTCTTATCAATAGGATCCCCATCATTTCTTTAGATAAATTAGTTATAATCTATGGAGAGGGATGGACACATATAGCTGGCTGTAGAACTCACGTGAACACTGTGTAGTTCTTCTTGGATGTGTTGTAAAATATTTAAAGTATATTTAATATATCCGACTGGTGTAAGATTGGTTGTAGAAGAGATCAAAAATATTGTTAGGGCTTTGAATCTAAAAATATGAAAATACACACACACACACACACACATGCCTGCACACACACACACCCCACTAAAATCATGAATAACATACCTACAGTGACAAAGACCTGATCACCAAATCATAGTTGTTAGCTCTGGAGTGAGCTTAGGGGAAGGTAGAATTGTTTGATGCAGTCCTTTAAATTAACTTGGGACCACAGAATCAAGCCTGTATTCCAATAAAGTATTCTTTAGGCCTGTTGTAATATTCAGAATTTTTCTATTCCTGATAGAAGCCAAAATGCCTAGCTGGATCAGCATGACATTTCTTCTCTTTCAAAATTATGAGCATGTATAAACATATTATGCCTCCTATTAAGCCTTGTTTTGTTACAGACTACAAGTGCACTTTAACCCCTTCAAGTAGTCAAATAAATTTTAATGCAGTGTCACCATTTATTGAGTTTATACTAAATATCAGGTACTTCAGTGGATGCTAATACATTATCTCCTTTATTATGCATAACCCTCTCATATAGATACAGAAGTTTAACACATGGTAGTTGCTGAACAGTCAATTTATAGAGTCAAATTGTGTGTAAGTCTGCCTGGCCCAAAGCCCAAGCACTTTGTACCATCAATCCTATGTTCCCATTGAGAAAATGCACTTATTTTATCAATCTTGTATTTTTGTAAAGTTTCTTTTAAAGATCCTGAATCTAACTTCTATTTCAGCGGAAACGGCACTACTGGAGATTAGATAGCAAATGTATTACACTCTTTCAAAATGACACAGGAAGCAGGTATTACAAGGTAAGAGTGGTTCTTTATTTGATTGTGGTCTCATGCCCCTTCTTACTTTTTCACGTGAGTGAAGAATATCAGAAATATGAAATCCATCCAATACATGACTGTTTCTATGCTTCTCTAAGAGATACCTTTTTCTTCTCTGTGGTTTATAATTTCTTAGGAATCAAGGTGTGACCTCTTGATTCATCTCTAAGTTTCATGTTTTCCTGGAAAGTGCTTCTGACCCCATTGGATGGTGAAGAAGGAGAAGGAGAGGAGCTTAATTGAATATTTTAGCAGATTTTATGTGATTTATCTAGTAAATTAGTGGTCACAGAAGATGAGCCAAAAGTAAATTCCTGAGGTCCACTATACATACCACATCACTGGAGGCTAAGAAACATTGTATGATTTTTTTCCATGCTTGCCAGTATTTGTATAGAACATTTTCCATTTGCCAGCAATTCACTTTCTGGCCCCCTACATTAAATAATATGGGTATGGCATGATATGTTAGCCAGTAAAACATAGCTGTAAAAGAAATTTATAGTGAAAACATTAGATAATTGCTCTTTAAACATAAATGCAGACTCTGACATAGTTGATATTCTCCATCACTGCTTTACAGAGCTGTGACTCAAAACAAATTTCATTTTTAATTTTTAAGTTAAAATTTTTATTTTAAAATTATTTTATCCACTTCTTACTTCCTGGGAGACAATATAGTAATGGCCTTAAAAGCAACTACTTATAAAAACAATTACTGTGGTTTTCTTCACTAAAACTATTCACCTGGCTATATCACTATATTATGTTAACATGTATTAAAGTCCATCATGTTTCATTTCAGTGCTTTAAAGAATAGTTAAAATTTTTAAATAGCCATGCATACCCTAATGCATTTAAAAATATTGTAATTTTACCTCATAGTCTTAAAAATTATCATTCATATTCCAAGTCTTGGTTTTGATGAAAGTTCAAAACCACTATTCTTAATCTTTCTTATTTCTGCCATGTAAACATTGTAAAAAAAATACTTATATTTTCTAGGAAAAGATAATGTAAAGGTTTCCCATTATAAAAGTATTTTCAAATTTGTTTTATTAATCTGCATTTTATAAAAGTACTTTATGTTCATAATGATTATAATGCCATATCTCATATATTCTTGGCATGGACTTTATAAGTTTAAATGTTTTTGATAAGCTACATTTAGTATACTCTTTCTTGAACAGGAAATTCCTTTATCAGAAATTTTATCTCTGGAACCAGCAAAACCTTCAGCATTAATTCCAAGTGGAGCTAATCCTCATTGTTTTGAAATCACCACAGCAAATGTAGTATATTATGTGGGAGAAAATGTGGTCAATCCTTCCAGCCCCCCACCAAACAGCAGTGTCTTCACCAGTGGCGTTGGTGCAGATGTGGCCAGGATGTGGGAGATGGCCATCCAGCACGCCCTCATGCCGGTCATTCCCAAGGGCTCCTCTGTGGGCTCTGGAACCAACTCACACAGTGAGTCGCCAGCCTTCTGACTAGTCTCAAGCTCAGTCTACTGACCCCTGCCTCAGGAAATACATATCCTGCCTTTCCTAAGAATAGAATGAAGAAAGAATCCTTGTGTAGGTTTACTTTGTTGAAAAACGTAGTGTATCTAAGTAAAAGCTGCTGCACATACTAAGCTATTTCATTAATTAAATTATAGTATCTCATTGCCTTATTTTACATTAAAATACTTACAAATTCATGCATACTCTGTATATTAAACAACCACACATGCCTAGAGCTATATTAGTCATAAAAGAAGTCATCTAGTCAGTCTGAGCTTGACCTGGAACACCACAAATATGAATTAATGTATTTACACAATACCACTTAATCTGGTACTCTATGCAGGACACTTGATGTGCAAAGTATTTGTTAACTATGGATAATCTTAGGATGAAGTCTCTAATCCTTAGGAAAATGAGGTAGCTTTTGCCAAAACACAACCACGATCAAATACTGAGGATGAATTCTAAAAACAAATTTTAGAGGAATATCTATATAAATGTGATCTTAAATTTCATGATGGTTATTAATAATAATTCTTGTGAATAAACTTCTTTTTACTAGTAGTGTATCTGCTGATTGATCATAATTTTACTTATCTCTTCAATCAGCATAATAATAGAGTATATATGATTATTTTGGTGCTAAATACTGGATATGAGATCTCTATTTTAATGTCTAAAACAAGCCCAACAAGTTAGTGATTTGCCTATTTTATAGGTGGGGAAGTTAGTCTCTAGAAAGATTAAGTTGTCTATGCTTATATCAAAGCTGCCAAGAGGAAGAGCTGGTATTTGAACACAGGTCTTTTTGACTCCAAGTTCTAAGATGACAAAATATTATTTCTTGAAAACCAAGGTCACTTTGAGTTTGTAATTTTAAAAAGGAAAGAAATATTCTACCAGAAATTTCCCTAGAAAAATCTTACTGCAGGATGATTGATATACATGAATTTACTTGTTTTGCTATTTTCCTCTCTGACTGACTTTTTGTGTGGGTGTATTTTTTAACATGCATTTCCAGAAGATATTTCCATGAGCATTTCTGTATCAAACTGCCAGATTCAAGAAAATGTGGTGAGTGTGTATCTACTAATGTAAAATTTGGTAATGTGAATACTGGAAAATAAAAGCATCATTAAAAAAGACTTTTATTTATCTAGCATTTTAATTTTTCAGTATTTTGTAGATAATAAAACAGGATCTATTTGAATATTTTACCTCTATAAGATTTTAGAAACATTACATTATCTTTGGCCTGCAGCTGTAGCCCTGTGGCATCTGATCTCAGAAGTTAAGCAGGGTGGGGCCTGTATAGTACCTGGATAGGAGACCGCCTGGGAATACCGATACTGCAGACCTGGGAGACAGACTGGCAACCCACTCCCAAGAATCAGTCGGCCATTGAAAACCCTATGAACAGCAGAGAAGCACTGACAGTAGTGTTTCTCCTGTTGTATGTAGGGTCAGTATGAGTCAGATACCGACGGCATTTTCTTTGCTTAGTGAATTTGCTATAAAATATTCTGCCAAATGCATTTTCTTTGCTTAGTGAATTTGCTATAAAATATTCTGCCAAATGCCTGTTTTTCTTCCCATGTACACAACTTCAGTAAGACATTTGGTTTTTCACAGGTTTTCCCTTCTCAATACTGGAATAGTAATGGTTGCTGTTACACAGTAAAATAAATGCACAAATAAATTCCTTGATTTGTATGAGTAGCTTAAACATGCCATTGTTCTCATTCTTTGCGACCTAGAAGTAAAGTCAAATAACAAGGATTGCAAACGCTTTTACAGTTACTTGTATATACCAAGAGGAGCTCAAAAAGTTGCATAAATCAGATTTTTATGGGTCCACATTCTGGTACACTGATCACTTGTGCCATATAACTATCTCTATCCTTGCAGCTTAGTTTTTAAAAGTTATAGATCAGACATATTATAAAAAATATTTTACACTATATCACGTTTGCTTATTTGTTCTACTTAGTCACTAAAGCCAGTAGCTAAAAAGTAATAAGGCCTTTTGCACCTCATTCCTGTGATGTCCCAGAGCTTTTGCTATATTTTACCTACTATACCTATGAGCAAAAGAAAAGGGTTCATAGTCTTCATTACTGACTTATTTTTTAAAGAATAAACTCTGGGGGTTAGCTCAGTTGCTAGAGTTCTACTCTGCACTCTCTGAGGCCCTGAGTCTGATAATTTGATACCCAGTACCACAAAAATGAAACAAGGACCTGGCAACCCACCCCAAAAACAAAATCCTATGAAGGTTGCTGAGTCAGACCTGACTCAGTGGCACCTAACAGCAACAACAACAAACTCTATGAAACTCTTCTCATCACTACTCTATCTCCATAACATTTGATGGATGAGCATAAATGAAACACAAAGCCAAAGAGGAATTATAATTAGAGAAATGAATTGTTGTTAGGTGCCATGGACTCAGGTCTGACTCATAGTGACCCTATGTACAACAGATGAAACACTACCCAATGCTGTGCCATATCTGGCGCTGTTGTCAGTACTTCTCTGGTATTCACAAGGTTTTCAATGGCTGATTGTTTTGGGAGTGGGCTGCCAGGTCCTTCTCCCAAGCTTATTGTTGTTGTTGTTGTTGTTAGGTGCCGTTGAGTCGGTATCCGACTCATAGCGACCCTCATAGGGTTTTCAATGGCTGACTGTTTCGGGATTGCCTTGGGAGTGGATTGCCAGGCCCTTCTCCCATCTCCCAAGCTTATAGTACTCAATATTCCCAGGCAGTCTCCCATCCAAGTACTAACCAGGCCCAACCCTGCTTAGCTTCTTAGATCAGATGGGATCAAATGCCAGGGTGGTATGGCTGTAGACCTAGAGAAATTCATAATGACGTTTATTTAAATTACCTCTTGAACTGTCAATCAGGAGATAAATGTCTAAAGACCTCAGATTCCTACTGCTTCTGCTTAGCCAGAAAAGATTTGGGGAAATATGTCGTTGTTCTAGTTAGCCGCTGTCGAGTTGAGTTCAACTTATAGCAACCCTCATAGAGTCTGCAATGGCTGATATTGGGAAATTCCAGATACCTGTGGAGTCGTTCTACCCAGGATAGCCATTGCTGTCTAATGAAAATTTTGAACCAACCATTGAATTTTCAAAGAAAACCTAAAGAACACTTCCATTAGTAAGTAGAGTAGCTTGGACTCAACACTAGAAGAGAGTTAGTTTGCTTTCTTATTTCCAGGCTACAGCCTTGAGCTCACCAATGTTCCAAAGGGGTCACAGGATGGAGACCACTTTCAGTTTATTTAAAGGAGAAGGACAAAGGAAAAAATAGAGGTTGAAAGGATTTACAGACAGTAAGGGGTGATATAAGAGCACTTTTTTTTTTTTTTGGAAGCAACAGTATGAGAGGTGAGGAAAGGCAGAAAATGTGGTAAGAGATACTATCATAGGAGTGCGTGAAATAAAAGCATCACCCTATGATTTCATAAGCATGGTCCTCAGATTCTTTACAGACTATAAAACTTAGATTAAAACAATGATTGGTTCAGCAATTATTATTTCAAAAAGAAAAGATTTTTTGGGTACCTTCAGAAGTGATAAAAATGGAAGAGTTGAGCTACTTCACAGAAGAAAATTTCATAATGAGCTATGCTCCTTTTGTACGCTCACAGTGATCCAGCCCCCTCTTTCAGCTTAGGTTTGTCTGGGTGTGGGTGACTAGCAAGGAGCAGCCTCACCATTCTAGCCAAAGGGTGGAGGATTTACACAGACTTGTGATTGGAACCTATGAATAGTCAGTGAAGTTTCTAAATAGCCATCTCAATAAGCAAATCCATTATAGAATACTTTGAGTAAATGGCTTTGTAGTTTTAGGTCTCCTTTTTGTTGGAAAGGGCTAGGGTTTAGCTCAGTTGGTAGAGTGCTTGCTCTGTGCTCTGTGAGCCCTGAATTTGATCCCCCACACTACAAAAAATGGGAGGACCTGGTAGCCCACTCCTGAAATAATCCTGAAACAATCAGCTATAGGGTTCTATAAGTCAGACCCAACTTGACATTTTTGTTGGAATGTATCTGATAGCACATTAGAAAACCTTGAGTACTTAAGATCACAATAGTTTTCAGAACATTACAATATTACATTAACTAATGTCCTTTTAATATTATAGTCACTGACATTTTATCTAGCATTTACAATTAAATAATTTTGAAATATTCAATAATATTTATGATATATTTAATAAAATTATGCATGTTTATTCCCTCTGATCTTTGTTTTTTATTGGACTTCTTCCTGCAGGACATCAGCACAGTATATCAGATTTTCCCTGATGAAGTACTGGGTTCTGGACAGTTTGGAATTGTTTACGGAGGTAGGTTAGTTCGTCAAGTATCTCTATTACACTAAAATTTTAGCTACCTATGTTTAGAAAAGTAACCTTTGCAAGAAGGATATAAAAAAACAAGACCTATGTGTATGTGTGTCTCTGTTTTACTTTTTAAAAAAATTCTCGAGATAGTCATTCTTTGAAAAACTTGTATATTTCTGTTTTTAAGAGAAAATTTTTCACTCCTGAAAAGGTTCTTTTGCTCAAATATTGACAAACTCTATGAACAATCCTGAAGCAGTTTCATTCATTTGAAAACAATATTGAAGAAAAAAAGAAGGAATTTGTAGTTCTTAAACAAATCAGTTCCATTTTCTTTCAGTGTTTTTATCAGAACTGTTATAGCAGACCACTTATGTTGGTAGGAAAGAAATCCTTTAACTTTCTATTATCTTTAACAATATATCTGTTTCAGTAAGATTTTTATTTTTTAACATTTGAAGTGAAATATTAAGTTTTTGCCTTTTGTTAGACTATTCAAGTCCTTTGGTGAGTTTATTACTTTAATTTCGACTGTTATAAATTCTTGCCAGTTCAATCATATTTTCAAGCCTTTTGTTGTTAGGTGCCATGGATTTGGCCCCTTCCTAGTGATCCTCCATACAACAGGCGAAACAGCATTGTTAGTGCTTCTCTGTTATTCATAGGATTTTCAATGGCTAATTGGTTTTTGGGAAGAGTGAGTTTCCAGGTCCTTCTCCCAAGCCTACAGTATCTGGTATTCTTAGGTAGTCTCCTATCCAAGTACTAACCAGGCCCTACCCTGCTTAGCTTCTGAGATCTGACAGGATCAGATGCCACAGTAGTATGGCTACAGGCCTTCAAGCCTTTGTTGTTGTTGTTGTTGTTGTTGTTGTTGTTGTTGTTGTTGTTGTTGTTGCTAGGTGCCATGGACTCATGTCTGACTCATAGCGACCCTCATAGGGTTTCAATGGCTCATTGTTTTGGGATTGCCTTAAGAGTGGATTGCCACGTCCCTCTCCCATTTTTGCGGTGCTGGGAATCGAACCTGGGACCTCAGAGACTGCAGAGCAGCACTCTACCAACTGAGTTAAATCCCAGCCCCCTTTAAGCCTTCAGATAGCATTTAATGTCAATGTGTTCCCTTCCCTATAAAATAACATAACTTTCTGTTTCATAATATGATAAGTGACAGTATCTTTTTAGTGAGGTAGTTTGCCCTGAAATAATTGGTGTCCCACTCAGTTTTACATATCATCATATGGTATCATACATTTTTAATTTAAAAAATAAGTTCTACTTTATTTTACAAAGTAATTTTGATTTTTCTAAAACTGCTCCAATGGTTTTTTGATAGAAAAACCTTCTAGTGAGTCAGCAAACATTTTCCTGTTTGCTAATGCACAATAATATAATACAGGAAAATAAGTATTAGATTATTGTTCTACAATGTAACAATTCCATGCAAAAAAATCAGGGTAGATAGAGCATGATAAATATATATATTACTGCACAGAGTGGGGGTAGGGACTGAGGCAGGAGTGAAAAATGAGATGAGAGAGACCAGCAAGTGCCACATGATTTGGAACATCAAACACTGAAAGACTGCATAGGGGGAGGCCTCCACAGGACAACTGAAACCTTAACACTAGACATGGGATGAGGTAGTTGAGAAGAGTCTCAGAAGAGAGTCATGTCCTATAGTGACTAAGTGATTGGTGGTGAAATAAGCTCTAGCCTTGTGGATGGTGGTTATTAGGTGTCATTGAGTCTGGTTCGACTCATAATAACCCTATGTACAACAGAAAGAAACACTCCCCAACACTGCCATGCCTGACACTATGTCAGCGCTTCTCTGCTGTTCCTAGGGTTTTCCATGGCTGATTGTTTTGGGACTGTTTCAGGAGTAGGTTTCCAGGTCTCTCTCCCATTTGTGTGGTGCTGGAATCAAATCCAGGACCTCAGAGAGCGCAGAGTGGCCCTTTACCAACTGAGCTAAACCCCATCCCTTTGTAGGTGGTAATTACTTTAAAACTGTTGAGTTGAAACAGGGAGTCAAAAAATAAGAGATGATGTTAGGAAGTAGAGACTCTGAGAGCAAAGCATTGCAGTAGTGAAGAAAAGCAATCTGGAAGGAGTCAGAATAGATGAGAGTTGAAAGTAGAGTGAGGGAATACTAGATTTACAACAAATGTTAAAATAATAGAATTTTAAGTTAGTTTGTATGTGACCACAAATTTTGAGTAATTAGATCTGTTTCTATTTTCATTTTCATTTTATGTTTTTGGATTCAATTACTAAATTCTGTGCTTGCTACAATATAGTAGTATAGTAGTAAAGAGCTTGGAGTGTCTCATAGGTCCCATAAAGGATTTGTTGTGAGAAGTAGGTGGGGTATAATGTATGTAAAGGGAATGTTACGTGATAATGATGATGACGGTGACAATGATGACTAACATGTAATCCTCACAACCCTGCCACTGAAGATGAGGAACCTCATGCTCACAAAGATTATGTGATTTGCTCAAGATCACAAACCTAGTAAATGACAGAGCCAAGGCTACTGCTTTCCCTTATAACATATATTAGCTTATCAGGACTTTAAAGTTATACTTTCCTAAGGGAAGCATTTTTGATGATCATATGAATATTTTCTATGTTAAATAAATCAATATTCTATTTATAAGACATACATTATTAGAAAAATATCAGACTGTTGGGACATATAGATTTTCATGCCCCAATTCATTTGTATTCTAAATTATAGCTAGTGTTAACATACATATTTTATTTAGAATATTGGAAATAAGAAATAAACTCTTTATGGATACGTCAGTATTCTTCAGAAATGTTAATATATTCAGTGAAATTTTTATCTTTATAAATTTTGCTGTTCTTTAACATAGATTATATTTAATAACATTATACTAATGTTTCTCATTTTTATTTTAAAGGAAAACATCGAAAAACAGGAAGAGATGTAGCTATTAAAATCATTGACAAATTAAGATTTCCAACAAAACAAGAAAGCCAGCTCCGCAATGAGGTTGCAATTCTACAGGTAACTTCTCTGATTCTCATGTGAGGTCTATAAAGTCTCCCACTTCATTTCTGCCAAACAAGGGGTCTTCAAATATCTATAGCATAAATATTTGAGAACAACTTAAAATAGCTGGAAAGGTAGATCAGTTATCCAACTTCTGCCTAAGTGGTGTCTTTCCTGAGCCCAGACATCAGTTCTTCTTTTTCAATGTATTTAATTCTGTGTTTTAATATATTATTAATATTGAACAAAGGGGCATTGGCTCATAATGGACATGCTGAGACCATTCTGTTTCACATTACAAGTGGCCTTTCCTTCATAAACTTACCTCCATTATGCTGTGATAATTAAATGAATTGGATATATAACTGTCAACAGGTCAAGTATATGAGTAAGATATGTCTGAGAATTGGATCATCTTGATTTTATTAATATCCTTTTTGTCTTTCCCTGGAAGCTGTTGATTTGATATTGAGCATGTCACTTAATTGCTCTCAATAACAGTCCCTTTTCAGACCAGAATTTGTTAATAAGAATTATTGTGTTGTAGATGTAATGTATATAATCATTAAATCTAGCAGTGGTCTGCTAAATGTGGTCAACAAAGCTATCTAATATCACAATTGAGACCATTGATAAATGCCGTTTTCATTAAACAATTTTCATTTCAATATTTCTACAAAAGCAAAATGAGTTACATTTCTTCATTTACTGATTCATTTTATTGCCTGTTACTGAGTTTCATAAATAAGTTAAAAAGATATGTTTCATCCAGGCATGTGGCACAGGCCTGTAATCATAGCACTCAGAAGGCTGAGGTAGGAGGATTGTGAGGTCAAGGCCAGCCTGGGTTACATAGTGAGTTGAGGTTAGTCTGGACTATATAATGAGGCTCTTTCTCAACCAACCAACCAAACAAAAAAGATGGTTTCTGTCCTAAAGGAGCTCATGTATAAAGACAACCAAAAAACAATGCCTTTTCTACATAGAAAAGTAACAGATTTATCTGCAATTTAGAATTTTTAATAGTGGTTTGTGTCTTTGGACAACCAATGTAACAAAACTGTTCTCTGTTTTCATGAGGATAAAGATAACCACAGATCTTAAGATAACAGTTCATGGATTCCTGGCTTAGCACTTGCGAATCTAGTACCAAAAAGAGATTTTTTGTGTGTGTGAAAACCATTTTTAATTTGGCAATATGGAGCTACAAATAACATGACAATTTGATAAATGACAAACCTGGCCCCTACTCCTCCAGTCTCTGCCCTCATGAAATCCCCTGGCCCAGATAAGACCAAGAGAAGAGAGTTCCATGGTGAATATGGCTATGTCTTTCTAAATTGTACTGCAATTGCAGAAGACTAACTAGATGTTGAGGTCTGATTTTCTGGATCTAATCTTTTTAATTGCCTCTTCTGAGTCTGTCAACATAGTATCAGCTGCTGATTTTGTAGTGGAATAGAAAAATAAACTACACCTGATCATAAACTGCCTCCCATCTCCTCTTCTAAAATATTATATACAAATAATTCAAAAATAATAAGAGAAATATGGAAATTTTTTCATTATGATCCTTTCACAATGCTTCCACAGCTATTCATTCTTGTAGACAATTATACCTGACTCCAGTGTAATGTGTTTATACCTAAAAGTGTTGTATGGTTTCCCTTTCATAATTCACGACAATAAAATTAAGGATATAATTTTAAAATTTGTGTCGTACAGTTTTTGTTGACCGAAAGGCTAGGGTAGGGTTGAACATGCCTTAGCATAATATCTGGCCCCTAGTAGTATCTCAGTAAATATTTGTTGAGCAAATTATGTTGCCACAAGTGAAAGAACCAGGGGGTTGCAGATTTGCAGAGCATGCCAATAAGAGAATTAAAATATTCCATACTTTTATGTCCAAAAAAAATAGCAATTTGTGTTCATGGAGCAAGATTTAAAAAAGAAATGTGTATATCAGAAATAAGTAGAGATATTATGATAGAAAACCAGAGAATAACATTGCTAGGTATAGGTGGGAAAATGAAAATGTTTGCAAACTGGTACCTTTTCTTAATCATAAATAAAAAAATTTTTGTAGAGAAAAATGTGCAAAATGTGGGTCTTTTCTTTTTAGTGTTGAAAATTAGTTTATGTTCCTAATTTATCTAATACATTTACTATATTTTTCAAATATTTCTTCATATTTTATTTTTCAAGATTATTCTTTACTTAAGAAATGTTTTGTTTCTAAAACAATCTTGTCATTTGCATTTCTCAAAAAATAAAGCCTATACATTAGGTGAAATATCTGTCAAATCTGAAGGGAGGAAAAAAAGATTCTATTATAAGAAAAAGAAAACAAGTGCCAACTAGATATTGTGTTAGGTGAGAAGTTAATCATAGTGAAAACTTGGGGTTAAAAGCCCAGGTTCCAAGTCAAAAGGTTTCCAATTTCAAGTAAATCTTCAATCATGATCTTAATTGTGACTTGGAAATCACACTTACTGCACATGTTTCACAGGAATATTTTGGGCATTAAAATAAATAACATATATAAAAATTTTTTAGATCAATGTTTCTCAACATATTTTTGAAAAAGAACTAGTCTTGTAAACTCCTTCATGAAAGGAGGAGGAAATGGTTTCCTTGTTAGGATAGTTTGGAGAAGTTGTTCTATATCCAGCTCATCTATATCTTAGAAGTAGATGTGCCCTTTCATTTATTAAGGAATCTAAAGTGTACCACAATTAAAAACTCATTTAATTCTGAGAATAAGCTAGTTAAACTTATTTTGCCTTAGAATATGATACAAATATATTATAATTTGAGCTTTTGGCATATAATTTTCTTCTAATCTTGTCTAGGGGACCCTATATACTTACTCCAGTTCCCATTATGCATTATGTATCTACACAGATAATTTAACATCATAATGTAATGTTCTGCTTGCCAGAATTCTGTTGACGTCTAAATATAGAAGCTGACAACAGTGGTATGATTTGTTAAAACTGCACCTTTAAGTTCAACACAAAAACTAAATTGTATTTATGTGCTTATGTCTCTGGCCAGGTAGATAAACAAGAAATAAAAAAGTTTCCTAATGTATTACCATTTCTATACATTTTATATCAAATAGAAAAAAATAGAGATAATTGATCCATCTTTTTTTATATACAATAAAATAGTTTGATATACAAATTCCTATTTCTTTTTTTTTTTTTTTTGCAGTACTAGGGGTTGAACCCAGGGCCTCGAGCTTGCATGCTATGCAAGTGTTGGACCACTGAGCTGCACCCCCAGCCCCACCCCCTTTTTTCTTCTTAACTTTTTGAGACAGGGTCTCGTTAAGTTGCGCAGACCCCTGTGTTCTCGAACTTGCGATCCTCCTGGCTCCGCCTCCCAAGCCACTGGGATTACAGGCATGCACCACCATGCCCAGCTACAAATTCCTATTTCTTTCTTATAACAAACCATAATTTAGTTATTGCCTTTCCCCTAAGCCCAGTTCTACTAGTGGCATAAATGGAAGAGGGACATAGTTGATGGGTAGAATATTTGCTAACACAGATTTTTTTAAAAAACATGTTGATGAGTCATTAGAATTTTTGTAGTCATTACTGGTCATTTTCAAAAATTACATTGTTTTCCTAAATGTCACTAGAAACTCTGGCCTTGGTTGGAAGATAGCAAGTTATATACTATGATGAATACAAGACCCTTGCTGTATCTTTCTAGAGTTTTCTTCATATAAATCACTCCCCCATCCCACAAAATTCCAATACCAAATTCATCTGTATACAGGTATTAACATCAACCATACCCCTAAGACTGAGCCAAGATGATGGGCTTAAGGCATCTAGATATTGTTGCTTGTTGGGCAAGTTTGTGGGTTTTTTCGAGAACTTATTTATTTTTAGTAATTTGTTGAGTTAGTGTATAGCTTAATGTTGTTGTTGTTGTTGTTAGGTGCCGTCAAGTCGGTATCCGACTCATAGCGACCCTCATAGGGTTTTCAATGGCTGATTGTTTCAGAATTGCCTTGGGAGTGGGTTGCCAGGTCCTTCTCCCATTTTTGCGGTGCTGGGAATTGAACTCAGGACCTCAGAGACTGCAGCGCAGCGCTCTACCAACTGAGCTAAATCCCAGCCGTATAGCTTAATAGGTTTCATTATAACATTTCCACACATACATAACTGCAATTTTTTGGAGCAGTTTTAGGTTAACAGAAAAATGAAGACCAAGTTATAGATTTCTCATATACACTCTGAAGAGCCTTCCCACTTATCATTAGCTCCAAACTATATATTTGTCACATTGATGAACCTACATTGACACATGAAACTGCTAAAGTGTCTTCCAAAGTGGCAATATCATTTTGTATTCTCAGCAGTATTGAATGAGAGTTCTTGTTGCTCCACATCCTAAACAACAGTTGGTGTTGTCAGTGTTCCAGATTTTGTCAATTCTATGAGGTGTGTAGTAGCATATTATTGTTTAAATTTGTAATTCCCTGATTATATATGATGTGGATCATCTCTCCATATGGTTATTCTCTCTCTCTCTCTCTCTCTCTCTTTCTCTCTCTCTGTATCTGTATCTTCTCTGGCAAGATGTCAAGATTTTTGACTCATTTTTTAATCCAATGATTTGTTGTCAATTGTTGGTTTTTAGGAGTTCTTTGAACATTTTAGATAACTAGATAACATTCCTTAATCAGATGTGATTATTGCCAGTATTTTCTTCTAGCCCATGGCTTGTCTTCTCATTTGCTTGTTAGATTTTCTTTTTAACAGGTTCCATTCATACATTCTAACCGGAAGGATTCCTGGTAGTGGGTAGATAACATCATGCTTTTTACTATTTCTATGTGTTGAAAAGTCAAGAAAGGATAAAATAACATGAGAAATGAAAAGAGGGTTTCCATAAGTGTTGTTTTCAGCATAGTTATTTCTCTTTTTATAAGAAAAGAACTCATCGTGTGTCTGCAGCAATCCTAGAATCCAAAGCTAGATTGAATCATTCCAGAACCGGCAACGTGTAGAATGTTTGGATGATACACAGATAGGTTTATGGATATACATGAATACAGTCCTCAAGTGTTTTTTGTTGTTGTTGTTGTTTGTTTGTTTGTTTGGTATAGAAATATTGAATTGACTCCCTTCCACCCTTCCCCCACCCCATCAGTGAGCCAATTTTACCTAATTGTATGCATAAGACATATAGCTAATTTGAAATGAAATAAAAAATAGTGAATTATTCATCATGAGCTAGCTACTTAAAAGTTGATTCTTTTTCAATATCAGATTACATGTCTGTTTTCATTAGCAATTAATAGAGATGTTTCAACTTATTTCTTCTGCAAAATTTTGAACGTTATATTAAACCAGAGTCAATCTGTGCTAATTAGTTCTGTGGACAAAAGTGTAATTATACTGCAGTTCTCATGGATGATATGAGCAGTTTTTACTAGAAATGACCTGAGTACTTCTGAATTCCCAGAGCTCAGTGGGTTAAATTTGATTGTGACCTCACTGACATAAATGCCAGCCGGCAGTACCTTTTCACAGGAGAGTACATTGGTTTATCTAGTCTTGTTAAAGTGATGCTATATGCATTTATTCTTCTATCAATATATTTTAGCTTTATTTTGTTCTAAGCTAATATCAACATCAATTTCTAAAATTTTTAGATGAAATTTCCCAAAATATGCTAAAAGATAACTACTGAAGTACAAGCTTATTTAAATTCTAAGTTTTTTCTAACTGAATGCCAAATTGGAGTATGCTCATATGCAACAACTATATGATCTCCATGCTCACATTTTGAACAAGGGAACTTTCACCTGGTGCAACACAGTCTTTGCTCTCCTCAGAATAGAAGCATCTGTGTCATCATCAAGGCCTAGAAACAAAGCAACATACCCAGTGATGATAATTATATTACTATAGTACAGAGTCTCCTTAAGTAAGTTATGTTATAACTCGCCTCAAGAGAACTGGCCTCAAGAGAAAAGAAGAAAATAGGCATCCATGAGAGACATACCGTGCAGCATGGGCTTCATCTCTTAAATTTTCTGCGTAGTCTCCCATTCTTATCCATTCAGCTTTCCTTTACATATCGTCATAGGAATGAAACAAAACACTTTTTATGCCATGAGATCATTAGTGTAAAATTTCAGTGGATTGTAATAGTAGTTACTTAAGTTGAGCAAGATTTTAATACCCTGAAATTATTTTCCAACCACTAAATGAGAAGAAAGCACTAGTATTCTTTTTTTTAAATTAGTATCTTTTTGTTCTTTAATTCATATCATTTGAAACTACTCTGATTCTCAATAAAATATGAAGCTTTATGTTCTGGAACCACCCAGGCCCAGTGTATATAAACTACCACCCCCAGGGTACTGTGAGAACAAAGAATGAAGCAGACAGACATAGGATTTCACAAAGTATAGTTTACTGGGGGGACTTACTCACAGAAATGTGGTCCTGGGTGGCAGCAAGACAAATGAATCCCTGCCAGTCAAAGTGCCCATGGCAATGCCACCCCACTGCAGCAGCAGCAAGATAGTGCCCTTCCTTAAGCAGTGGGACAAGCAGTGCTCAGCAAACAGCTGCTCCAGACTCAGGGACTCAGGGGCATCCCTGTGCTCACATGGCAAGCACCTAACATAAGAGCCACCCTATCCTACACAAAGTTAGATGGCCACCCCAAGGTTTCCACCTTGTATACTTTCTCCCCCGCTACCCGTTTTCTCAGTCTTCTGGCTGGCTGTCCAGTTTCAGAACAACTTAGTCCCAGTACATGAGAAAAACCACTGACACTGGAGAAGAGATGAAGGATTGCACAAGTACAATTTGTGTATGTTTGTGGGGGGGGCGGTCTTTGCTGACAGAAATGTAGTATTGGGTGACAATAAGACTAAGTAGATCCCTGCCAGTTGAATCTGAAGGACCGTCATAAATATTGGTTAGGACAAAAGTAATCACACCTAGGGCAGAATATATGGTTTATCCTAAGCTAACGTCAAAATGAAGCACGTTGTTGGCACCAGGGTCTGATTTTAAAGCCCCACATACTACACTAATGCTTTGGCCTTTTTAACTGTGCTGAGAAACTAGGCAGAAAAACCTGAGTATTGCTACTCTGGAGCAATCAAGGCAGTTACAACTCAAGATTGTCAAGTTGAATCCATATGCTTTATTAGCCTTTGCAAATAGATATTTTCTTCTGTCTAAAGACACATCAAAACAAAAAATCAGGGTGTAAAAAAGTAGATATATCAATATTGGCAAAATACTGATAATTGTTGAAATAGGGTGCTATATATATATGGACTTCTTTATGATGTTCATTCTACTTTTCAGCATACTTGAATATGTTCATGTATTTTTTTAAAGTAATAAATGTTACTAAAGCTGTTTATGGACTCTTTCCCTTAGTTTCCAAAGCCAAAGATCTCATATTCCTGCTTTAGAATTGAGGATATGGTAGGCTAACCAAATAATGGAGGCTTTGTATGATGTGGTAGGCAGAATGATCCTCCAAAGATGCACATGCCCTAATTCCAGGAACCAATAAATGTGTTACTTTAGTGGCAAATGGACTTTACAAATACACTTACTGGACTTCAATAGGAAAATTAGCTCATATTATCCAGGTGTGTCCAATCTAATCATATGAGTTCTTAAAAGTGGAGTCCTTCTCCAACTGGAAGCAAAAGAAATATAGCAGAATTCATGGTGGGTTTGAAGTATGAGAACTCAATACCTAGTAGCTGGATAGAGGATAGAGGGGCAGCATACTGAGGATTTAGGCAGCCTCAAGTTGCTGAAAGAGACTCTTGGTTTCCAGCCACCAACGAAACACAGACCTCACCTCTGCAACCCAAATCACTGGTTCTGTCAACAGCTAAGTGAACTTGGAAGCCAGTTCTCCCTCAGTGCCTCCAGATAAGAGAACAGATGGCAACAACTTGATTTCTGCCTAGGGAAGCCATATTAGAGAAAGCAGCTAAGCACACCAGACTTCTGACCTACAGACTATGAGATAATGACCTTGTGTTCTTAATACACACAAACATCAAGGAGAATAGGGAGGATAAACTGGAACGTGCAGGCCTATGGCAATTGGTGGGAGTTGGTACTTAATCTGGTTGTGCCTCTGTCAGGAGAAAGTCAAAAGGAAGTTTTCTTCTCTGCACTTACTGTAAACTTCCACTTATCAAACTAAAAAGGGAAATTTGGCCCAGATCTTTTTAAAATACCAGGAGATTTTTCCCAGTAATAATAATAATAATCCTTACTATGTACCAGGCACAATCCCAAGCACTTTGTATATATTAAATAATAAATCATTATTGTTAGATTATTATTCCATTTTACATATGAAGAAGTGGAAGCACCTAAGAGAGCTTAACTCATGGAATTCAATAGCCTGGAAAAGGTAGAGCTGGAATTCAAACTCAGGTACACTGTCTCCAATGACCTGCTCCTGAAATTATGCTCCAGGTCCTGAGGCTTTCTTTATAATCATACTTATTGTAGGATAAATCAAAAGCCCAATAAAATGAAAGGAGTTGGGTTAAAGGCCCTTTCTAAGAGAGAGAGAAAGGGTACAGTGATCATTATTATCTGAGCAGCCTGTTTTTAATTCTTCATTTCTCATTTTCAGGAAAATAATGAAGTCATAGGAAGGTTTTCATATTTTCACAAATCAAATAAGGGAGAATGGGTATGAGGAGAAAGAGGGTAATTTAGAAGGAATATCCTGACCACATCCCTTAGCTTCTGTTGCCTTACTCATCTCTTGTTAGTGCCTTTGAGAATGATATGAAATGATACCTCCTTATTGAGATCAACATATAAAGCAAGTGGTGATCATCTAGATAGATGGAAAACCATGGGTTTCTTCCTACTAAAGATGTCAAAATTGCCCAGGCACCATGGTGCATGTCTCTAATCCCAGGGACTCAGGAGGCTGAGGCAAAAGAATCATGAGTTCAAGGCCAGAGATAGCCTGTATAACTCAGTGAGACCCTGTCCCAAAATAAGAAATAAAAAAGAAACTATTGAAGTCTTTCCAAAACTGTGGCAAAACCTAACATATTTGTAGGGGTTATACATGGAAAGTGAAGGACACTGTGTTTGTCATAGACTTAGTATTAAGGAAAATCATTTTGCAGCTCATATCATTGGTGGCATCTCTGCTATTCAAATCTATATAATTAGTACTTTTTACAGAACTCATTACTTTATCATCAGTGTCCTGAAATTTCCTGCTAACAAACTCAAGTAAACTCAAAATGAAAGTTCATACGATTCTTTTGTACTATTCATGCTGTGTTTTCTTTCTGAAGACAGGCTATCACTATATATCATATTTGGTGCAAAATATGCCATCACTAAATATGTCAGACATTTATTAGCATATCTAAAATAAAATCATTTAAATTTTAAAGAAGATTATGTACTGAAAACTTAAACAGCTGGCATGGTATTACACATCTGTAATCCAGCTCTCAGGAGGCTGAGGCAGGAGGACAATAGTGACAATAGTGTATTGCCTGTTGTATGTAGAGTCCCTATGAGTCACACACCAACCTGATGGCACCTAACAACAACTACTACTACTTTGAGGAGACAACTCTTTCCCAGTCATTTCTTGAATACTTTCCAGCCTGGGGGGTTCATTTTCCAGCACTATATTTGACAGTATTCTGCTATTTTTAGGATTTTCAATGGCTAATTGTTTTGGGAGTGGGCTACTAGGTCCTTCTCCCTAGTCTGTCTTAGTCTGGAAACTCAGCTGACACCTGTCTATCATGTGTGGCCCTGCTAGTATCTGAAATACTGGTGACATAGCTTTCAGCATCACAGCAACATACAAGCTCCCACAGCACGACATACTGACAGACACGTGGGGGTGTAGTCTTGTAGGTAAGATAAATAAGTTCAATAACTAAGTATAATATAAATGTTATGAAAGAAGATTGCTCCAAAGACTCTGAGAATGGATAAGGATCCAAGTCAGATTAAGAATCAATGAAAGCTTCCTGAGAGCTAAATACTTACATGGGCCAATGGTCTGGCTCAGGTTAAGGCAACAGTATGCATGAAAGCAAAGAAAGGAGGGAGATTGTAGCTTGCTATGAAAATGTTTTAGTATATCAACAGAGAAGGGTGGGTATGTGGAAGAAGAGAAGAAGTTGGAGAAATAGTTGAGTGAGGAGAAGAAGAAAAAGCTGGTCCTGAGGGGTTTCATGTGCCTTGCTAAAGGGAGGCCCCTTATCCTAAAGTTGGTGTTGGTTCGCTTGTGAGCTTGAAGCAGGATGATAGGATCAGCATCACCTTTGGGAAGATCACAGTGGCAGTCTTTTAAAGAATGGGTTGAAAGATAACAAAACCTGTGACAAGATCAGTTAGGAGGCTCCAGCAGATCCCCAAGAAAAACACAGGGCTCAACCCATGGCCTCATGATGAGAATGAAGCTAAAGGGTCAGTGTCACATCGATTAAGGAGGTGGACTCCTTTAGTTTTAGAGAGCAGGTGGTTGTTGGAAGTGAGGAAGAAGTACATGTTTAGGGTGAGTATAAGCTCTCTGTTCTAGTGGCTTGTCATTCACCAACAGAAGAAACATCAGGAGAATAAGTTTAGGTGGAAGGATACTAACTCATTGTGGGGTGATTTTTCATTTAAACTTACACACTGAAAAAGGTGGATAGAAGATGCTGAAATTCTGCAGAACTTACCATATCAATTTGGATGTTATTTTTAACAAGTATTTTTATAATCTATTCTCTATAAGATGACTTTTAGCACCTAGGGCATGTCAGACTGTTTTGCTTTCATGAGGCATTAGGCAATTGTGATTTCTAGATCCATTAAATGGAGCAGAAATTGTAAGAGACCATAATTAGAAAATAGATAAAAATGGTGTGTTCTTGCATCAACCCTGGAAAACTGGCAGTAATGGAAATCAACAAAGACAATGTTTCAGTAGAGCCTTTGAAAAAGATACCTCATGCCCTATCTGTACTACTGTGCAATGTCTGCTTACCATTTAGGATTTAGATTCTGGACTCATCACTTTTAAGTTTAGTTTTTTCTGTCTCAGTGTAAACTAGATCATTGCATCCTTTAATTTTAAAAGAGCTATCAGAAGTCCTTATATTAAAGCTGCATTGCTCCTAAGAGCCTACTGAAAAGATATGTTGAATCTACTTTTCTTTCTCATCTTTCATGTTTAAGTAGAATAGTCCTCAAAGTAGGAGGTGAAATAAGGGGAAAATACAGCAACTTGCGGAACTAAATATATGGAATAAATTCTCAACTCCATATTTACAACAAAGTAAGACTATTAGTGTTAATGGTTATAAGTACTTATGTGTCAATATTAAAGAATATTTTTAAATGAATCTAAAAATACAAGCTAGAATACACTCATAAACTAAAAATTATGGTTAGCAAGACATTCTTAATAAAGTAGTATTACTCTTCTAAAATCCTGTGCTTCTAGTAACTAGTTTTCACTTATTACATAAGAATTTTCTAGGCAACTTGGGTCAGGCTAATGTTTGTCTTGATCTCTGAATGATACTTCCTCCCAGACTTTGAAACAACTTATATTCACCCCATGGATATGTCATCAATCTGTTATGTGTGAATGCACACTAATTCTTTCCTGTCCTTGAGCAAATATTTCATTTCCTGAAAATTAAATTACTTAAATGCAACAAACAGATGGTCAAAGAGTCCTGCAGAAGCTTGCTCTGCTATGAAATTTATTATCTGAATTCCAGAGGTAAGCCTGAGAAGTTAGCAAAAATTCTTTTTTATACTATGTTATAGTTGATGCTGCAATAGTCATGCCAGTTTCAAATTTAGTTACTTTGGACATTAGGAAGAAAATGTTAACAAGCTATTTCATATTTTATATGAAAAAATAAAACTGTGATCAACTCACATGGACCACCTTGATTGAAGTTTAGCTTAAAGTTGTTTTTAAGGTATAAAAAATGCTAACAAATTATACAAGGAAGAAAAAGCTAATTTTTTGCTATTTCTAGTCTTCAAATGTTATATTCTCTAGGCTAAAAGAAATACTTGTGAGTATAATATAGAGTATTTAGATAAATAAGGCATGATTCTTTATATCCTGTTTTATTTTCTTTTGTTATTGTCAGATACAAAAAGTTCAGTCATTTGGCTCAATGAAAAAAATGTCAGCTCATGAGGAAGCATCTATGATGGCTTTGTCTCAACCATATATAGTAAACAATAAGCTTCAGAAAAAAGCATAATCATTTTGGTGTTGGAAAGATTTTCCAGCTGTCATTCAATATATTCCTTAGGAAACCAATAAAGCATTAAGACTTCTATGAAAGAGCACAGCCCAAGTGCAATGAACATATGAGTTTAACTTTTCTGAAACATTTTTACCATTCTATATACGTGGCCTTTAGTTAGAAACTTTCTTGAATGTGTTGTTGCTTTATAAGTCTACATACTTAACCATACTCAAAGTCCTTTATTGAGAAATAGAAAAAATTTCCCTTGTTTTCCATTTTTCATAAAGATGTTATTAGAGTGCATTTGTGGAGTCTCTCAGAGCTTGGGGTTGGGATTTAGCTCAGTTAGTAGAGCGCTGCACTGCAGTCTCTGAGGTCCCGAGTTCAGTTCCCAGCACCGCAAAATGGGAGAAGGACCTGGCAACCCACTCCCAAGGCAATCCCGAAACAGTCAGCCATTGAAAACCCTATGAGGGTTGCTATGAGTCGGATACCGACTCAACGGCACCTAGCAACAAGCTAGCAACACTGTTTAGGGGCTGGGATTTAGCTCAGTGGGTAGAGCGCTGCGCTGCAGTCTCTGAGTCCCAGAGTTCAATTCCCAGCACCGCAAAAATGGGAGAAGGACCTGGCAATCCACTCCCAAGGCAATCCCGAAGCACTCAGCCATTGAAAACCCTACGAGGGTCGCTATGAGTCGGATACCGACTCGACGGCACCTAACAACAACAACAACAACTCAGAGCTTATGATGAACATGTCACAAAGTAGGTGACAGTGAACACCCTCATTAATCTATTCCATACTCTCGGCCTAAGCATTCTGAGAATACTCCAATTAGATAATATATACTAAAGTTTCACCCTATGCATAGGGGCTTCTCAAGTCATGTAGAGTAGAGAAAAGGAAAAAAGGACATACTGAGTGAAGGACTTTGGTTTTTCTAAGAACACATGTATTTAGAAGAATATAGGTAGATACATAAGGATTGGCAATGCACACATTCAGATAATTTAGTAGTGGAATTTCTCCTCCACCCTTCAGAGTTTAAGATGAGATCAGCAGAAGCAGCAGGCTAATGAGTTAGAGTGCTGTTCCTTTCCTCCTTTACCCTCCCAGGGCCCCTCCCCCATGGTCACTGTCCTTTAACCTTTCTCCCTTCCACTCTATTCATCATCTACCTACACAGGAGACCTAGCCTTGCTGCCTATTTCTATTAGTCTCCTCCTTTCTTCTTCAGTGACTCTGGTCTCCACCCAGGACCAAGGCTTTGGTATTTAAGCAACCCAGACTCTCTAGAACACTGCCTATATGTTTAAAGTTAAATTCATTAGGAAAAAGAACTAGTTAAGCAGACATTTAATGAGGAAAGTACACTTAGCACATCTCCTAGTAGACTTGTCTCAGAAGAATTGGAACCCCAGAAGGGCTCTTCTGTGATCCTTAGAGCTTCTGCTGTGATCACTGGTTTTAAAGAAGACAGCTGAGACCTTTGAGCACCTGGAGGCCAGTGGTTTGTGTGTCAAGGAAGGGGATATAAGAAAAAAGGACTAAGATCATAGAGGGGGGTGAGCAGGTTCAGGTTCAGGTGTAAACAATCTTATTGTCTATAGTACATTTATATACACATATATATGTCATATATACTACTTATTCCTGCAGCCGTAGCCCTGTGGCATCTGATCCCGTCAGATCTCGGAAGCTAAGCAGGGTCAGGCCTGGTTAGTACCTGGATGGGAGACTGCCTGGGAACACCAGAAGCTATAGGCTTGGGAGAAGGACCTGGCAACCCCCTCCCAAAAATCAATCTGCCATTGAAAACCCTATGAACAGCAGAGAAGCACTGACAATAGTGTTTCCCCTGTTGTACAGAGGGTCGCTATGAGTCGGATATCGACTCGACAGCACCTAACAACAACAACAATACTACTTATATATATATGCTCTGTGTGTATATGTATGTTCATGTGTGTATGTATGTATGTATGTATGTATGTATGTATGTATATATATATATATATATATATATATATATATATATATATAGTTTGTTGTTGTTCAGTGCCATTGAGTTGGTGTTTGACTCATAACGACCCTATGTGCAACCGATGAAACACTATTGTCAGTGCTTCTCTGGTATTCATAGGATTTTCAGTGGCTGATTTTTTTGGGGGGGAGTCGGTTTCTGGGTCTGTCTCCCAAGCCTACAGCAGCTGATGTTCACAGGCGGTCTCCCATCCGAGTACTAACCAGGCCAGACCCTGCTTAGCTTGGGAGATCTGACGAGACCAGGTGCCACAGTGGTACAGCTGCAGGCATATATATATAGTTGTTGGTTTTAGGTGCCATAGAGTCGTTTCTAACTCATAGTGACCCTCCTGGAGTTTTTATATATGATGACTAAAGGCTTTTATTGATGACCCAGAAGAACACTCAGATGTAAGCATTATTACAAGAAATCATATAACACTCAGTAATTTTATTTGACATATGTGACAGTAACATGTCAAGAAAAATGCAGCCTACCATTACTAGCCATTATTCTATTGTGTATTTATTGAATGCTTAAGAACCATACAGGATTACCAAGTAGCATGGTGTCCTGTACAAAGTAGTGGCTCAATAATAATATTTTACTGTACTCTTAATGATCCTCACTATGTATCAGAGCTTCTATGACAGACTACTGCAGGCTCCAGTAGCAGAGCCATTGCAAACAGTTTTGACTGAGGTGCTTCTTCAGTGCAATTAGATGCCCTACACTTATGAATTTCATCTTTTCTGCATTAAATTTTTGCCAGTTGCGTAGACATGGCCTACTATGCTTTTGTAGGACAGTATGCTTAATATTGGAGATGATCCTAAGAAATCACACATTTCTCAATATGGTATTCTAATTAAAACCTAATTAGAAATTCATTATGCTAGAACTTGGACTGTTGGCCTAGGAATAATTTCATATGCATAGAAAGTAAAAAATGTATCTTTTGGAGACATCAGAATTTCAAAAATATAAGGCAGCACATGTGGAATTTAGAAGTGTTAAAAATCTTAAGTGCAGATTTCTCCATAGCTTTAAGCTTGAACAGTTTTGTATAATCAGTGAGCTTGCCAAACAGTATCAAAAAACTCATTTTCTTCAAGTGCTTTATTTATCTTTAATAGAACCTTCATCACCCTGGTGTTGTAAATTTGGAGTGTATGTTTGAGACGCCTGAAAGAGTGTTTGTTGTTATGGAAAAGCTCCATGGAGACATGCTGGAGATGATCTTGTCAAGTGAAAAGGGCAGGTTGCCAGAGCACATAACGAAGTTTTTAATTACTCAGGTAAGAAATTAATTAGAGGCAGAAAAAATAATATTTAATATCAAATGTTATCACTGTTTAACTACAGCTTTCTAGCCTTGTTGTTTAGTCTCTACTTAGAATCTAAACTACACTAGAAAAGGTTGCAGGTATTTATTATATTACCTGGTTTATTTCTGTGTTAGTCCAATATACCAAATCAGTAACATGGAAGCAGTCCTATGTATTAAAACCATTTAAGAAATTTTAAATAAATACATTGGCTTAGTTCTGGTTCAATGAAAATATTTAAGAACACTTACTCCCATTACATGTAGTATTTCTTTGCCTACACATGTATTGGTTGCTATACGAATACCATAATATGCTACTTTTTCCACTGAAATTTCCTTAGCAACCTGCTGTGTTAACCAGACGGGCTGGGGTTTAGTTCAGTTAGTAGAGTGCTGCTCCACACTCTCTGAGGACCCAAGTTTGATCCCCAGAACCGCAAAGATAGAAGGACATGGCAATCCACTCCCTAAGCAATCCCAAAACAATGAGCCATTGAAAACCCTATGAGGATCGCTATGAGTCAAACCCTACTTAATAGCACCTAACAACAACAATGTTAACCTAGCCCATTTCAGTATCTTGATAAAGAAACTTGACGGTCATTAAGGTTTTTCTCTTGGTCTTTTAAATTTATGTCCTTGTAGAAAACATCTTGAAATTAATAGGCTGAAATGAAATTAAATTAGTAATTTTCTTTGTTATAGATACTTGTGGCTTTGCGGCATCTTCACTTTAAAAATATCGTTCACTGTGACCTCAAGCCAGAAAACGTGTTGCTAGCATCAGCTGATCCTTTCCCTCAGGCAAGTATAAAAGCCTCTTTCAGCAAAAAGCCAGCTGACAGCATCTCTGGCTCCCCAGCAGCATCCTGTCACCTTCTTCCCTCTCCCCAAACCTTTATTTGTGTCACGTTTTCCCTGAGTATTTTCATCCATTTGTTACCTTCTTACGTTTGGGGAACTGTGGCTTTAACACTGGCTTCTCAGTTCAGCTGCTTTGATAAAACACACCTGTGTCTTCTGATTCTGCTTTTCAGCTTCTCCAGAACTGGGGGCCCTAACCCAATGTTAAAAGGACTGACCTTGAGATTGAGGATGCTTTAGAGTCCCTAGGATGCTGCTAGATCCCAAGATGTGCAAAACATTAAACTTCAATGTTGATCTCAAGGAAGAGGGCAAGACTTTCTTCCTTTTTTCAACTTGGGGTAGAAAACAACTGAATCTCTCCCTGGGAATCATAAATCTGAAGTGACCTGGCCAAGGTGGCTATCTTGTCTTACTGTCCTTGACACCTTCAAGTCCTGCCTATATGCCAATGCAGAACTGATTTTTAGAGTTATTGTATATGACATGACTCATCTCTCTACTTACCCTTCATCCTTTGCTTATAAGCACTTAAGTTCATCATTCCCCTGATTTGCATAATAGTTTTCTGCCTTGTGTACAATATTACCCACTTCTATGTATACTTATTTTCATATTTGTCTCTTGGTTTATTGAGTGGGAAGGAAGAATGTTTAGATGATATTTTTATGAATGAAAACATACTATTTTTTTTTTCTGTACTTGGAGATTGAACCTAGGGCTTCACCCATATTTTTCAAGTGTTCTACCACTGGTCTGCACCCTCAGCCCATATTTGATTTTTTATTTTGACTCAGGGTCTCTCTAAGTTACACAAGCTGCCTCTTGCCTAAAAATTATGGTCCTCCTTGCCCGTGCTTCCGAAGTCACTGAGATTGCGGGCGTGCACTATGGTGCTGGGTGAAAACATACTTTTATATCAATACATAAACTGCTCTCTTCAAATACATAAGGTAGAAATGACTATTTCTTCTACCATGTGAAGTCCATATCATTCTGTGTAAAGTATTATGGTTGTCTCTGAGCTAACATATACACAAATACATAATTGTGAACTCAATTATTCCTGCAAACTTATCGTCAATAGGTGAAACTTTGTGATTTTGGCTTTGCCCGGATCATTGGAGAGAAGTCTTTCCGGAGGTCTGTGGTGGGTACTCCAGCTTACCTGGCACCTGAGGTTCTAAGGAACAAGGGCTATAATCGCTCTCTGGACATGTGGTCTGTTGGGGTCATCATCTATGTAAGCCTAAGCGGCACATTCCCATTTAATGAAGACGAAGACATACATGACCAAATCCAGAATGCAGCTTTCATGTACCCGCCAAATCCCTGGAAGGAAATCTCACACGAAGGTAATATCTTCCATTAAAAATGATAATGATATAATTGTTTCTATTTTGGTATATTTCCTTAGAACTTATAAATATTTATGTGTTGATGTAATGGCATGAATATTTAGTAAACAGTTTACTTAACCATATATTTGGTGTTTATTAAGCACTTTTAAAGTATTACCAACAGAAGAACCTCATGACATTGATGTTTTAATTATCATATCACATACATTAGAATATCAAAGTCTTTGCTGATGTCTTTTGTATGGCATTAAAATATATATAACATTTGGCCATTTCTTTGGAATGATGGGGTTGTTCCTATTTGCTCAGTGTTGGAATAGCTTTATGTATGATTTTTATACATATCTGTGATGACTTCTTTAGGTTACCTTGGCAGTGTTGTATTATTTAAATCTGTTATTATTCTTAATAAATGTGTCCTTCCTCATAAAGGAAAAGAGATAGTTTCAAAATAAATGGTAGGGGTTGATGAGCAAAGAAAATGACTTATTCAATACTTTTCAAAGAAGTTCCTCAGTCAGTGTACTTTGGAGTTTAATTCTCAAAAATCTCATAAGATAGATTTTAGTATTATATTTATAAGAAAACTGAAGCAAAAGAAGTGTCACTATGGGTCTGACTCACAAAGCTAGTCATTGGCAGGGCCAGAGTCACAGTTCAAGCTTGTGTCCATTCCATTCACTGTGACTCCTGCTCCTGGCTAGTTCTGGGCAATGGTTAATTCTAAGTTCATTCTAACTATTCAGATTCCTGACTATTCAAGTTAATATATTCACAAATAAGCCTCTTTTACTGATGCCTGTTATTGTGTGTGTTTGTAGAGAAATGAGAATAGAGGGTAGATAAACTGCCTAGGGTAGATTGAGTTCTTAGAGACTATTAATATTAAATGGCAAGAGCTATCCATTATCGGAGCTTTAACTTACCATTAGCAACAACCTTTAACATCCTTTAATGAGTTACAAATCATAGCCAGGTGGATATATATTACAGGAATCTTTGGCCTGCAGAAGAGCTATAATGTATGCCAAAGGAACAATTAAGTATTTAGGATAATTCAACACTGACAAAAAAATAAGTGAAGTGTAATCATTTTTCTTTTCCACAAGATGGAAGAGAAGGTATTTTCAAACAGCCTTGTGACCAGTACTCTTGTTAGGAAACATTACCTTTAAATGGAGTTCACCCTTATGCTTGATACCTGTGATTCAGAAATCTGATAAAATAATGTGATGCTGTTACCAGAATGCAAATCTGGAATATCCTTAAAGCCAGTCAGACACTTTCCTGTTATTATCACTAGTGACATACAGCAGGGGCAGTTGTTGGAAAATGACAATTTACATCCATCACTGGTAATATGAAAGTAGAGGACAGAGCATAGAATGTGCTGCAAAACTTTGAAAGCTGGTTGGGGAGATGAGTTATATGAATTTGGAAAAATGATTATGTATTTCCTTGAATTGACAGGTAAGTATAAAGTCAGGGTCTCCAATTTCAGAGGAGAGAGAATCACTGTCAGTTGACCAGTCAGAAATGCATTTTCAGAAGGGAGAGAACTTATTCCAGCCACTGAAGATTTAGAAAAGAAGAGATGTCACATTTTAATAAAATAAAATTATATGTTAATTCAAAAGCCATTTGTATTTGACCAGGAAGTACACATTTTACTTGATTTGGGAAAAGTCTAAGCACTAAGAATTTCCCACCACTTAGACAAAGTGACGTGGAAAACAGCTCAGGGTAGAAGATAAAATCTTCCCTTTTCTAAAGGTCTCAGCATCAGTTGCAGAATCACCTGGCTTCTCTCCCCACTGCCTGCTTCCAGCTCATCTTTGCTTTCCAGGCTAAGGAGCTCTGCTGTTTGCTGACTGAAGCTCTATATGGCAAAAGAGTTACCTGCCTGCTGCTATATGAAATTATGCTTCAGTATAGGGGGAAGGGGGCTGGGATTTAGCTCAGTTGGCAGAGTGCCGCTCTGCAGTCTCTGAAGTCCCAAGTTCGATTCCCAGCACCACAAAAATGGGAGAAGGACATGGCAACCCACTCCCAATGCAATCCCGAAACAATTTGCCATTGAAAACCCTATGAGGGTCACTATGAGTCGGACACGACTTGATGGCACCTAACAACAACAACAACAACATAGGGGGAAAAACTTAAACTGTATCATAATATCACAGGAGGTGTTATGAAAGTAGTTTTTGGTCCAGCTTCTATCCCACTGTCCTCTGAGACCGAATAATTCCCTAATTAGAATCTGCAATAGTGTCAATACCAAATAATTTAAGTATGTAGGAACTGACAAATACACAAGAAAATTAGCATCTAGTAAGGGTGATCACAACTGTGTTACTTTACTTTGTAGTCTCAGGATACTTTGAGCCACACCAGAAATACTAAGAATCTAGATATTGTTGTTGTTGTTAGGTGCCATTGAGTCAGTATCCGACTCATTGTGACCCTCATAGGGTTTTCAATGGCTGACTGTTTCAGGATTGCCTTGGGAGTGGATTGCCAGGTCCTTCTCCCATTTGTACGGTGCTAGGAATTGAACTCGGGTCCTCAGAGACTGCAGTGCAGCGCTCTACCAACTGAGCCAAATCCCAGCCCAAGAATCTAGATACTGGGAAATAAAAACCTAGGGACAGCTTAAATAGCTAAAATCAAAGTTCTAAAAATCAAAGATAAGGGTCAACAGTTCAGCAGTTTGAGGTATAGTCCCTTCTACCATTCTAATTAGTCATCACTTACCTTCTTTGGGCTTCTATTCCTCCTCTATAAAATAAGGTCATTATTCCTGCCTACATAATGAAGTGGTGATAAAGATTGAATGAGATAAAGGATGTGACAGGTATCTATAAAGGCCAAGTGTGGCATCAGCAAAGGATTTGAATTAAGAGGACAGCAGAGCACCAAGCTAAGCAAGTGCCCTGTTGTTAACCAAGACGTGATTTTATAATTTAGAAACAGTGTGCAAATAGTGTGCATATTTCCTAGTGTTCTTCAGACGTATTTCTAGTTATAATTTTTTTCTTGGCATGAAAAGGGAAAAGAAAATATTATAAAGTCTTTGTAGCCTGCATAGATGTGCCAGAGTGAAAAATAATCTTTACCATGCATTTTTTCCTGTCAGTGTAGACACAAACTTGTCATATCATGATACCTCTACATTGTCATCATACTGCTTGATCCTTACAACTGTCTTGGGATAAGGAATTTCCTTCAGTCTTTGCATTAGAGAGAAAAAAGAAAGGTTTAGTGTCTTGCCTACAGTCACATATTGGCCTTGAAATTAAGGACTTGGACTTGTAATCATTTGTCTCTATTCTTTACACTACACAATTGTACACTAAAGATCCTTATTTTTTACTTCTTAATATTTAGGAGCCCATAGGTTTTTTTTATACTCATTATTCTTGTTATGGCCTGCAGCCATAGCCCTGTGGCATCTGATCCCTTGGAAGCTAAGCAGGGTCGGGCCTGGTTAGTACCTGGATGGGAGACCGCCTGGGAACACCAGAAGCTATAGGCTTGGGAGAAGGACCTGGCAACCCCCTCCCAAAAATCAATCTGCCATTGAAAACCCGATGAACAGCAGAGAAGCACTGACAATCATGTTTCCTCTGTTGTACAGAGGGTTGCTATGAGTCGGATACCTACTCCAGGGCACCTAACAACAACAACAACAACAACAACAACAACAACAACAACATTCTTGTTATGCTAATAAGCTGAATAGTGGCATTATGGAGAAATGTTTACTAATAATTTCTCAGTGAATTTATCAAGACTGCTTGTATTTAAGTAACAGAAACATATCTCAAGAAAATAGGATAATTTATTGACCCATACAACTGGGAAATCCAAAAGGTAAACCTCAAATTCAAGGGGATTCTGCAGTTCAAGTATTGCTTGTCCATCTCTCCACTCTGCTTTACTTTAACTTCCTTCCCTGACAGACTCTTCATGTGGTGCAACATGATCCCCAAGCAACTCCAGGCTTACCTGCTACTTATTATACACCATCTCAGAATGGAATGGTCTCTGTCTAGCCACGGGGTCTCTGACAGGGACTCCTAGTTGGCCCTGCTTAATTAAGTTCCATAATACATGGGAACAATGACACAATCAGCCCAAGAGCTTGGCTCTGATTGGCTCTGTGAATAAGCCCTCTGCTAAGTAGAGAAGGGAAGTTCCTGCAGGGAAAAAAAGATGCTAAGCTGAAAACAAATATCCATTGTAAAAACAGATGTGTGTGTGTGTGTGTGTGTGTGTGTGTGTGTATGAGAATTAAGGCATGATTTGAAAAATGAAGCAAATTTGAGGAAAGTTTACAAAATGTTACAAGTGAATTTATTAGAATTTTAAAGAAAAAAATTAAAGTATTACTAGCTAACACTTCTATAGCATTTACCCCGTAGCCAAGCACTACTCTAAACACTTTACATGAAGTCATTTAAGCATCCTCAGCCTTGGAGTACCTGCCATTATTGTTTACATTTTAAAGGTGAGGTAATACAAGCAAAGGGGTTAAGTGGCTTTCCTGGGTGGGGCTTACTCACAAATCCTGTCAGCTTGCCCCAGGGTAGATGCTCTTACCCACAACACTTATAGTCTCTTGATTATCCTTCTAATGGATTTAGCCATCCTGCTACATTAATTTTTAAAATGCTTTCACTATCTTACTAGAGAAGGAACACAATTTTTAATGAGCTCTAAAAATGCTGGAAAACAGATCATGTTGTGATAAAGAACTGAGCTGAGAGCTCTACCACTTACTATCTTGATGTCCTCACTTAAGTTACTTATTCTCTTAGGTCTCAGTTTTCTAACCCGAAATATGGTGATATTAATTACCGTGTTATTGTAAGTATTAAAACAAATGCTTAGCACGGTGATTAGCATAACTATACTAGCATAAATATCTTGATCACTTTATTTCCCAGCCACTTTACAGCATCTTTTCTTTTATCCTTTATCTATCTATCTATCTAGCTATTATGTATGTATATATTTAGTTTTTACACTGGGGTGCTAAAAATTTATATGCGTTTTAAGAGATGTTATCTATGTATTACTTTACAAAATAGAATTGAATTGATTCACAGTAGCAATGTGTAGTGTGTCATTCACTGAAAAGATGGCTGCTAGTGCCACCACGCTAGGCTATCTGAAAGTGGTATTTGAAATTCAAGATTAAAGCTGGGTGCTGTGGTGCACGCCTGTAATCCCAGCGACTTGGGAGGCAGAGACAGGAAGATCACAAGTTCTAGACCAGAGGCAGTCTGTGTAATTTAGTGAAACCCTGTCTCAAAAAATAAAAAAATGGGCTGGAGGTGCAGCTCAGTGGTACAGCACTTACAAAGCATGCAAGTGCAAGGGCCTGGGTTCAACCCCCAGTACCACAAAAAAAAAAAAAAAAGAAAGAAAGAAAGAAGAAAAGAAAAGAAAGAAAGAAAAAGGAAAAAAAGTTCAAGATTCTTGTGGAAGTACGATGACAATGGAGGCATGAGTCTGCAACAGAACTTCCAACAAGTCTAACGACTACACACATTCATGAAAAGTTTGAGACACAAGGTACTGTTGTTCAAGCAGTAGCTCTCTGTAGTCAGAAGTGTCCCTATGCTGATGGTGACCACTTTGAGCATCTCTTGTAATTTCAGAAATCAAACATGACCAGTATTCATCTTTTGTTGTCAGTATATATTGAGTATTACAGTTTTGATGCACCTCTTGCATATACATTTTTATCACCCTTTGTGTATGTATGTACACATATGTAACTATAAAGTTATACAGTTAAACACACTTAGATGTATTTAATTATTGCTGACATAATAAAATAACAATATAGAGTTATATATGTAATTATATGTAACTAAGTACATAAATCCCTCATATCTAGCTATGCATCTGTAGCTATATAGCTGTGCATGAATACAAACAAAACAGCGTGAACCATATGATTACAAACAGTTCACTATGAGGAGAGAGTTTGGTATCATAGTAGGTCATTCAGTGCCATTGCTGAGAGCTCCGCTGTGTTTCATTTCATCATTGCCACCATCTGGATGGCCATTTTGTGTCATCCAGTGTATCCATCACTTGTTGTTGTTGTTAGGTGCCGTCGAGTCGAGTCTGACTCATAGCGACCCTATGTACAGCAGATCGAAACACTTGCCGATTCTGCGCCAGGCAAACAATCTTATTTATGTTTAAGCCCATTGTTGCAGACACTGTGTCAATCCATCTGGTGGAGGGTTTTCCTCTTTTGCGTTGACCTGCCACTCTCCCAAACATGATGTCCTTCTCCAGGGATTGTTCTCTCCTGACTACATGTCCGAAATAGGTAAGACGCAGTTTGGCCATTTTTGCTTCCAAGGAGCACTCTGGTTGTACTTCTTCTAGGACAGATCTGTTGGTTCTTTTGGCAGTCCATGG